>VZTT01061055.1:10386-27427 GCA_013400855.1 Buphagus erythrorhynchus
AGAGCAAACAAGAGCCAAGCTGCAGATATTTCCTCCAGTGCCATACGGAGCTTGCAGAGAGTACTAAGCATTTACACTAATGAAAAGCAGAGATACACAAAGAGAAAAGCAACACAGTCTGATTAATGAGAAAAGACACTAATCATCATCAGACTACCACTTAAACACTACCTTTCCAAGATGAATGCAAATTCATGCATCACAGGCAAATACACTTGAATGTTTAGAAAGTTGATAAGAGAAATATCTTCAATTAAACAAATAGAAAAGACACAAGAATTTATAGTATGTAACAAATTCAATTGAAAATTGAAAATACAGTTCATGAATACTGTTCCAATAGTAGGTCTTACATTTTACAAGTAATTGTTAACACAAACACAAAAGCAAACCAACAGAAAACACAAACGTTATTGATTTTCTTGCCAAACTATCTATAGTTACTCTAAATCATTCCCATGTCCCCAACAACAAATGCTGCAATTCATCAAAACTGTAATAAAACTGTTAGCAGGACAATAACACAGAATTTTTTAAAAATCAGAAACCTAGCCAAGCTGTGAGTATGGAAAAAACCCCACACCTCTCTCATTACTGTATAAACACTTTTCTGACTATGTTACATCTTGGTAGAAGTCCTGAGAGATCCATCAAATACAGAATTGTAATCAAAAAGGAAAAGTGAATGTGTGGGCCTGCATTAATCCTTCTTTTTGTTACATACCGATGCTATTAATTTACAATTAGTTCTTAGATTAGAAACTTAAGATTTTATTTCATAAAATCCATTGGGAATTAGAAGAAACTGCAGATGGAATTAATTGGATTTGGAGGAGGAAAAAGAAGGATTCTGTCTATCTTGACAGCTCAAAGCAGTGCCATCATCTCAGTGTTTTCCACTATAACTGCTATTAAGGTATGTTTATCTGATCAAGCCAAGGCACAGTAAAAGAAGGCAGAGTAGTTAGAGCCCATGATCTCCTAAATGTTAATCCTTTACATTCAGTGTACTTCATCATAGCTGCTCTTGAGGTTGTTTGGAAAATCCTGTCCACATGCTCACTCCACACAGAATCTCCTAATGTGGAAACAATTCAGAAAGAACCAGAAGCAATATGGTAATTCAAAAACCTGGTCAGCAGGTGGTGGGGTGTCCAGCACATGCATTGTAAAAAAGTTACTCCCTGCTAACACAGCACATGCTTTCTGCAAGTAGGAAATAATTGAAAGGCACACAGAAATGAATAGCAGGAAGGTCAAAAGGATCCCAGCTAAGATCAACTAACTTTTATTTGCTACTGCTTTGACTAAAGCATCTTCACATTCACTGAAATTATCTGCACCAGTATTCCACTTGAAATCAGGCTGAGTAACTATAAGCCACATAATCAGCTGAAATTACAAATAATTTAAATAGGTCAAAAGTCTGGTTTCTTAATCATCTTAGATCAATGCACAAATGTAACACCATGTTACCATTGAAACATGGGATCCATCTCCACCTCTGTCCCACCATCCTGCTGTGCAATCCCCATGTCCCTCTCCTTTCAGCACTGCCAATCATGTTGCCCACAAGCAGCAGCACTAATCCCAAAAAATGGTGAAAGTGGTGGAAGTAGAAGAAGGGAGGACAGAACTGAGGCTTTCAATGGCAGTGAAGTCTGGGATCAACTTAAACTGACCACAAAGTAACGCCCAACCTAATGTCAGGATTACAATCTGCTCAATGATTCCAGAAAAATATACAGCCGAAAATTCCAACTTCCTACAGCAAAAACTCTTAAAATATATGTAAGCATAGGAATTTTTATAAACTTAATAATACTTAGGAAAAACAAGGCAGTTAATGCCTAAATGATGCCTAATGCCTAAATGATGCCTAATGCCTAAAGATGAAGATACTGTTGGGGAACTACAGTGAACAGATGCTTGTGCTCTGTAGTGTTTGACATTCACAAATGCTGATGTTGTCTGCATAGCCCATTATTATAGCTCAATTTCCTCACAATTATATGAGGAAAAACAGATTCTACATAGTTAAACAATAAAAGGTTTTGTTATTTACCTTTTAAACAAGAGTGGGATGAATCAGAAGGCTGCCAGAACAGAGTTTGCTAATATGAGTTTCCCTCACTCAAATATAAATAATGGGAAAATCAGTCCTCAGAAAATGTTTGTTTTCTCAGAACAGAAAAATAAAAGAGGGGCCAACAAAGACAGCAGAAAGGGAATTTCTGGCATTGTGAAACAGAAAAAAATGGCTACTTGTGACTACAAAGAAAGCATAATTTGATAACTACAAAAAGAATGCTTAAAAAATTGTATTAAAAGGCTTCACACAATTTAACTATCTTTTATGGAGAATTCTAACGACAGTTACTAAAAACAAATCATATTAAAGTGTTTTACTAGCTATATCTACGAAATAAGAAATCATTAATATTAGTCAAGATCCTCAATGTCAAGCTTATTCCGATATTGTATAAAAATGCAACAATTATTCCATATTTGTGTGCTTACAAGTTAAAAAAAAAACAGTAAGTAAATTGTTCCCTCTGCTTTTAAAACAGAAAAAAAATTGTTAGGTTTACAGCTTGGGTGTCTTATGAGCAAAGTTAGTTTCATTCCAAATCTATTAACTTTCTTCACTAAAACTGATGACTGCAAAAATTGTTTTTTTCATTTCAATAAAAGCCAATTTTTAAAATATAATTTCTGAGCAAACTGAATGCAAATATTTTTGTTTTAAGAAACACTGCCTCACCTTCTCAAGCTGTAATTTTCTTTGACACAAAGCATTACTAGACAGCATCTTGCCTTAACTGCTGCATCACTAAGTACTCTGGAGAGGTCTCATTTAATCTCTCCCTCTTTAGAGACACCTGACTTTTCATGAAATATTTCAACATTCATTGAGTCAGAGATCAACACAGACAGAATGAGTCTGTGTTTTAGAATTTTACCTGGGAGGTAGGAAAAAACAAGAAAGAAAAAAACACACAGTACTTAAGTATGGCATCCCAAATGTTCCCTTACTGGTACGTGGACTGCACAAACAGTGAAACATGATAGATCAGCCTGCTTTGAAAAACAGATACCTGGGTTCCACAATCCTAGTCAGGACTGGAAATTGACTGGAGCATAAGGAACACCACACCAACTCTGTTCAGCATCTATCTTCCATGACTATTTCCATTCTCTAACAGATGAAACTTGCAGGTCTAATTTCTGGGGGTGAAGTAGGGGTGGACCTTTATTAGAAATTGCATCAAATCTTTTCCTGATTTAAAATTCTATGGGCATGTCTGCGCAGGGAAAATTGTGAATGCTGAGCCAAATTGGATTCAAGTGTGAGTTCAAAATGCATTAGTTAAAACGTATTAAACCCCCATGTGGACAATTTCATTCATAAGTAAAGTGGCCTAGTTTAATCTGATTTAATTAATATGTTACAAATTCACCCCCTGGTTAATTAAACTTCACTTTTCTGAGCAGGCCCATACAGTCACTCTGCAAAAGGCTGTGAAACACAAGCCTTGTGAGCTTCTCTCCTGGGTTAGGCATTGGGTTTTGTGCAAGCCAGAACCAATCTGAGGGGACAGAACTGTGCCTGCATTTGGACCAAACAGCTGACAATGAGAGAGCTGAAGTAGGAGGGAATCAGGAGAGTTTCCAACTCAATGTGCAAGTCTTAACAAGCCAGGACAAGACTTGCAGGAAGAAATCTGCTGTAGAATAACTGGTGTGATATAGTGCTAGACACAGGAACAATTATTAAGAACATGGAAAGCTATATTACCTGAATGTTCAAGCAAACTAATGTAAACAAGTATTGCTTTTATCATACTCATGTTTTATATAGGATTCCAGTTTATCGTGCTCTTTTCTGCAATCTTTTTCCATATTTCTATTTGAATGTACGCAGGACCAAGGAATTAAATTCAGGAACCACAAGCAAACCAAAAATAACACTGCAATTAAAACTGGAATGTACATGCTAGTTCTAAACCACACTAATCCTATCTTCTAGTCCTAGGTTTTTAAAAGCACTGGTGCTACTCATATCAAGCCGGTAAAAGGACACTGAGACAACACACACACAAAAACTTATTTCATTTATTATTTACCTATTGCTTTACAGCAGCATCTGTAGTACGGCAACGTTAGTACCTTAAAAATTATCTCACGGTGTAAAGACAGGTGAGCTAGACTGAAGTTAAGTGTCAAGATGTTTGGTGTAAGACTAGGATCTTTCTGTCCTTGCTCTACTCAACTGCAAGCAGTTCCCATCTGCAGTGACACTAATTCACTGCTCTGACAGTTGTCCTATGGCCTGTGTGAAAGAGTTGGTAGTTTCTGTTCCTACTGGGCAGGTATCCAAGCTGTAAAGCTACTGTTCACTTGTCACTAATTGATACCCTTGGTAGTCCATTAAGGAAACCATGGAATGAATAAGTACCTCTCACTGGTAAAAATATGCTCGGGATATGGTAAAAAGATTGTGGTGCACTGGCAAAAGAGCATGAGAAAGGCTTCACTGCTACTCGTGCTCCATCCATTCAGAAGATAAATAGCGGGCTTCATTCTTCAGATCTGTCACTTTGGCATCTTTCATTGCAATAAATTAGCATTTAAGAAAAAGCTACAGGAAAATGAATTCTTCTTGCTGGTGACAAAACCCAATTCTCACACATAAACATAACAAAGGACAATCACTTCATAAAATATTCTCTGGAAAATAATGTATTATTCATACACTGAATCATGCAAAATTTCTCTGACCTTTTGTGCTTGTCTTTTTCTGGATGTCAACTGTTTTATAACTTTCTTGGATTTTTCATTCTTTCAAACTCATCCAAATTAAGAAGTGATTTGATCTTCTATTTTAAATCATCATAAAACCATTCTACTAGAAATCTGAGAGAGAAGCAACACTTATCTTTCCCCAGTCTCTCCCAGTGTCTATTCATGCAAGATTTACTAATTGTTAAACAATTCTCTAGTTTCACTTTTGGCTTCTTTTGCATAATGTGTTGTTAAATTACATTAACTTAATGAATAAGCATTTCAGTAGAGATACTTCATTTCCTTTGTAACCATTTCAAACAAGAAAGACTGCATTCTAATTTACAGCCTCTAACAGTCTCAAAAATTAATGCTCAATGCTAAACAGCTGGAAGCAGTAATACTAAAACTGTGCCAAACATACAGAGACAACTCAAGCATTCAAACTGCAGCCATTACAGTTTACTCCATGGTGGCAGATTCCTAACAGAAAATCATGCCATCTCACCACCGTTATCACTGAATACTCACACAGACCAACACTTGCCCTAAAAGGAACATGCATGGTTTCCATCAGTTTTGTGCATACTTTTTGTTAATTGTGTGATGATAGAATTTTGCATCTTTGTCCATGGGAAAATGCAGCAGCCAGTCTGGCCCATGTGTCTAGTCACTATGCCAAGGCTGTAACATTATCTCATGCCTGAGAAACCTTGTACTCCTCTGACATCAGTTGAAAATGAGAGTAGCTGGAAAATGGTCAAATGCAGCTCAGTGAAATAACACCCTTGCAATTTCTCATTGATACCCACAGTCGGTATCAAGCCATGAATTGTTGCAGTCACCATAAATCACAGCCATGCAGCAAGCAACAGTTAACATAAGTTTTCCAACAATAAAGCTGATTACAATTACACACAAAATAATTTCTAAAGATTGAAAGAAATAAGTTCTGAGTGTAGCAGACAAAAAGTTATGAGATTTCAAAGTCATAAGTATTCAAAGTGAATTTAAGAAAGACGTCATCTATTTTTACAAGGGAAAAAATGAAACAAAAGGAACTCAGTTTTTGTTGCAGTAAGAGTGGCTTAGAAACTTTTGCAAATGCTCTTCCCCTTCTGAAATAATACACCCTATTGTCCCAGCTGCTGAGCACCCAGCAGTAAAGCAACACCCAGCAGGAGCAACAGCTTTTCAGCTTTTCTCATAACAGGGCAGCTATAGACATACCCACATTTTCTAAACCTTTACCATTCAAGGCAGCTCAGCAATTGCCAAGACTTTCCAAGAACTTCCACTGCACATACACAGGGTCTAACCTTACAATGCAAACATTACATTCAAAAATAGAGTTAACTGTACTGTAGTCTGCATCTCTTTGCTTTGTCTTCTCCCCAGGCTGTAGTAGCTTTAATCTAGGACTAAGAAGATATAAAGAAAACACAATTGCAAGTTTAAAGTCAACTCAAAATCACTTTCAGAATGAGAACACTAAAAACTAAACATAGAATTTTCCAACACTGCAGATAGTCATCTATAGTTGATATGGAAAAAATTAGTTTCTATCATCTTTTAAAAAGCTGACGTTACCTTGGAGTACAATACAAAACTGCAAATCACAAGACTTATAATATCTTAGCTTATTTGAGTCACTGCTGACTCAAATCCTGACTATCTAGTGGCAATTTCCCTCTGGGGGTGCACTTTTTTCCATGTATTATAAAGATAAATAAGTAGGCCCTACATTTTACAGAGTCTTACACACAGAATTAATTCTGTAGGTCTTTATCTTAGTAAATCTGTTTTCCAACATTCCATAGTTTTGTTCTGAAATACTGGCACAGTATTTCAATTCTTCCACAATGGACAACTCAGTGAGCCACAGAAAAAATGCAAATCTATGTGTACTTGTACAGTGACATCTGAAGCTCCACCTCAGCCCTTGTTTGAGCATGATGTGGTGAAGGAACAGATCAGGCATACCCTGTGTAGGATTGTGAATATAATACTACTACAGAGTGTGGGAGGCAAGCTATTTCACTGCAAGGAGAATCTGACAGTGGAAATTTCCATTCCCTGCATACTTTAAAGGTAAACTTGGATCTTATACATGAAAAGTATTCAGAACTGGAAAAAAAATACCTGTACCAATAGAAACTAAAGTTAAATCAATACCTTGATTTTGCCTTAAGAATTAGTTAACCAATTCCATTATTCTCCATGTACATATTTTACAGCCACAGCACACATAGCACACTGGCTAGGTAAAAATATATGTGTTTAATGTGTGTTTGACAAAAAAGTGTATGTCAGCACAGCTTAATGCAGATTAAAACAACTATTCTCACACATGTTGCAGCCTGACTCCACTTCTGCCTGATTTTTCACCTGTTTTTCCCCTTGTCACTCTTAAATCCATCTCTAGCTTCATCTGTCTTGACCTCTGATACACACATCTTGCTTCTGCATGTTTTAATGCCTACAGAGAACGTGTGGATGACCTTCCCATTTTCATTAGCTCCATTAAAACTTCAAGCTTCATGAACCAGTTGAATTTTGTGATCCTCTTCAGGCTTTATTCTGACCTTTCTTGATGTTCTCAGTCTAGAAGTAGCCTTCCCCCAGAATCTCTGCTCCAGTCTCCCCAAACTCTGAGCAGATGAAGTACTTTTCAGTAGGAATTACTCTTTGAAACAAACACAAGTATTCAACCATACTACAGTGCTTATAATCTCATGTCCACATCTAGTGAGAGCCATTCAAACAGAAGTTATTGTGAAGCTCTTCCCTTCTTGATACAGTTTGGAAGTCAAATACTATTTCATATATCACAGGCAGACATCTCAGAGTTCAATAATAAAGTTATTGGACTTTATGTGATTTAGGAAAATTCAAACCTTGAGGAAAGGGATTGGATGAGAACATACTGTTTGCTGCTATTAGTAGCAAACGGGACAGAAAATCCTGTTTATTAAAAAATTCCAAACAACAAAACGAGCTTAAAATACATAGACTTTATTTGCAAGGTGCATACTGCAGGAGTCATTCTATTAGATTAAGAAAATGCTAATTAAATACTAAAAAAAAGGCATCTGTCAAATGCTAAAATAAAATCTCAAAATGTACTAAATTTGCTAAATCCTTGTCACCATCTTCTCTTTATAGAACACCCACAATGTGCCAGTACTGTGCAAGAAAATCTCAGTCCTTGATACAGTTGTTTATAATCTGTATAGACGACACAAGAAGAAGCATTAATGAAGGTCAAAGCAGTGGGAAGAGAGACTAAAGCCAGAATGTTGTAGTCAAGGTTAGGAGTTAGCTTTTGCTTACTTTCTCTATCTTCTGACTCATTTTACTTCTTAAAGTAAACTTTAATGAAGATGCAACAGAAAAAAGAGAATTTAAAAGTCCTTTTGATAGGGTATTCACAAAGGGGGATTTGAATGAGAATGGAATCAAGACTATAAAGACAAGGGTGGAATTGGAGGGAATATAAAAAGAATTAATAGTTATATACCATCCAGTAGGTAAAGTCAAAACCAGAGACAAAGCAAGGCAGCTCCTGGTCACATTTAGAGAGGTTGGAGAGAGCAAGAGATGGGGAAATGGACAAGCAAGTAAATAAAAGGTACCAAACAAACCATTAAAGCCAAGATAACAATTTCAAAAGAAATAGAGACAAGAAGGACACTACTGGAGATGCAATGAGTGAAATGCAGGAGGAAATTGTATCAAGCTGGGGGAGAAAGAAGAGGTATGGAAGTTACACACCACTTGTTTTGCTTACACAGGACAGAAGATGAAGACAGTGGCCCTCAAGGAAATGCAGCAAAGGAGGGACAAGGTTTGGGGGAAGGAGGTGGACAGGTTTGGCCAAGTTTACATTTGTTAGCAGAATGCCACTGGAAAAGTCTAAGATAAGGAGGAAGCTCATCTATAAACCCTTAGACACACCCATCACATAGAGTTCCAAGACAAAACTAAGTTACCCAGGCATGTCACTAAGTCAGACAAAAAGAGGTCTGATGGAATTCTCTTTTCCCACGTCATAAATAAAACAGCATGTAAGGCGCTAGAAGATGCCACAAAAGCTGACAAAACCTATGCCCAAACCTGGGGCAAGGGGAAGAAAAAAAAAAAAGCTGACGGGGGGGAAGAAAAGCAAACTTTTGAAGCCTGAAGAAGAAAATAATTTTCCATACATGTGACTAATGGTTCTCATGTCATCAAAAATACCCAGGTACATCAAATTTAAAAGGTGTCTCTTGATGTGGCCAGGTAAAAACTGTTGTTATCAAGTCTAAAGTGCAGTTTCCAGGGAGTAAAGGAGACCCAAGAAGAGACTGTCAGAGAATTAGCAGTAAGGTCAAGGATAAGAGAGTAGACAGAATTTTCAAGCAGCACAGAAGCATCAGGGAGAAGGGCAATTGCAGCTGCTAAGGAAACTAGGAAGAAAAAGGCAACATTGCCAACATTTCATCAAAAAAATTCCAATGACAAATGAAATTCTTAACTTTTCTGTGTCTATATAGAAAACGGGAGACAGCACTTCTAGTGATACAGACTAATTCATTACCATCTTAAACGAAGAGAAATAACTCTCTGTGAAGTTAAGAGTATAAAAACTTGTACAGAGCTTGCTCATTTTTTCTAATTCTCTCCTAATAAGGGTTGCCAAGTCATTTTACTGTGAACACTAACACAGCATAATTACTGCATAATTGTATTTAACAGTATTTCAGATATCTGAAAAATATCTGTACTTTTCAGATAATTATCTGAAAAATAATTGTATTTTTCAGAATGAATTCATTCTGAAAAGAAGTGAATGAAAGAAAAATAACACAGAAATTCTATCATCACTGTTCTAAAATGATATTATTTCAGTATCATTTCACTTTGATAATATTTTATTGACAAACATTCATCCTGAAGATGAAGACCTCCCTCTTCTAGCAGCTTCAGTTCTGAATATCTGCTGTATACTTTCATCACATCCCCTCCTGCATCCGGTAGTTTTCCTTCTCCAATTTTACTCTCATATTTTTCCTTGGATCCTTGCTCACTCGGAGCCTTGACACCCTTCCTTTATTTCTCATTCCTCCTCCGCAGTTTTTTTGCTTTCATTCTGCCTGCTGCCCTCTTTTCCAGCTATCTGCACACTGTAAGAAATATTTAAATAGAAGATCTCACTTTGAAAACCCGTCTCCCCTGGCAGCATCCCCGGGCTGGCGCGGATGCTCAGCAGCTCCTGAGCGCCCTGCTCGAGGCACTGGGGCTCAGCTCTGCTCCTGCAGTGCCCTGCCTTGCAGGCAGCAAGGGGCCTGGGTACCTCCTCACGGGAAGATCAAAGTCCTGCTCCTTCCTGGAGGTGTGTAGGAGGACAGAGGCAAGAGTATGTTGTATTTTTTAAAAGAAAAATGTAAATAGGCTCTCCCAACGATGCCCCTTCTACAGCATTCCCATCTCCAGAAGATGAGCGGTATTTTTCAGCTAAAGAACTTGAGGAAAAAATTTTTGAATGTCAGAGAGAAATATCATTCAAACCAAAACCAACAACCACTCGCAACCAGCTCACCAAACTAGGCAGGCTCTCTGCTGCTTTGCAGCTGCACCTGACCTTCTCCCAGTCTGTTTAAACCCAAGCACAAGGAGGCCCTGTGTATTTTGGACACTTGGTGCAGCCTTGATACTGTGCCTGCCGGGTAAAGTGACATAATCACAACTAGCCTAAGTATGCTCAAAATTGTTGGACATGTGCACAGGTAAACAAGATCTCCACTGTGGTAGCATCAAGTGGGGGTACTATCCCTATCCCATCCAGACACAATTCCTAGGTCCTCTCAGAGTTCTTCTCAAATCTCAAATGTAACTGGTTACCTGACTATTAAGACCTATATGGTATAAGAGCCACACCCCAGATCCCATACTTTTAAAACTGATTTCATAGCTTGTTGTACCAATAACCATAAATACCAGGTACCAACCTGGTACCAAGTCCAGAATAGCAGATATCCATTTTAGAAAAGAGATAGGAGGATGAACATTGATATGTACGTGCCTTATCACTGAGTGGCATTTACTATTCCCTCACGTCATCTCCCTGGCCCAGGTCATATTCAGTGCTTCAGGTGTCATTATTTTCCTTTGGATTCAGGTGGGTGAGATGAGAATGTTCAAGTCCTGAGGTGGACAAGCAGAAACTACTGGCCTGGGAAGCCATCATGGCAGGATGCACACCTCTGGATTTCAAGCAGCTCAACCCCTCAGACCAGACACCAACTATGGATGGAGCTCACACCTTCATCCTGGCAGCCCCTGCACACCAAGTCACTGGAACATACACCACAGAGAATTACTGAACTAACTCCCTAACATAAAGAAAGAGACAGGCAAAGTACCAATGCCAAGGTTTCTTTCAAGTACAAACCTACAGTAAAAGACCAGAGGTGAAGCCAGAAAGGAAGGCCTGATCTCCCTGTTTCTGTTTTGCCCCAAGACTGGCTAATCAGTC
Organism: Buphagus erythrorhynchus; assembly: GCA_013400855.1. NCBI lineage: Eukaryota > Metazoa > Chordata > Aves > Passeriformes > Sturnidae > Buphagus > Buphagus erythrorhynchus. The sequence continues at coordinate 21,689 of VZTT01061055.1, forward strand.
AGCTGATGGCTAGCCACACACAGAGAAGACTTGAAAGCATCTCTTACTTTGCCACTAAACTAAATGGAAAGAGATGTTATATTTAACAGAAGAGGAAAGAGCATTTTAAATTGCACCTAAGATATTTTCAGTGGAGAAAATTCAAAGAGAATTAAGAAGATGAGAAAGTTTTCATGACAGTTGAAGGAGTTTATTGGATTTAGTGAAGATTTGCTAAGGGAAGTCTTGTAGACAATAAATCTTTTCTTGACATTTGCAGTTATCAGCAAGATATCTATCACATAAGGAAGAGCATTATTTGCACATTTGTCCTGTATATTAGCAAAAGAGAGTAAAGCTGAAAATATGTGTAATACACTGGCATTATGTGTTATCACATTAATACTTAATACCCATATATGCATGTAAACTGATCTACAAAGTGAATCCAGAAGTTGCTTGAATGACATCAAAATTTTTTCATACTCTTACAAATCTAAGAGCACTCATACACTTTGATGATCAACCTATGCTCCTCATCACAAAACAGAGACAAGCTGGGCAAGTTACAAGACTGAAGAGGCTGAACTGAACATTGAAGGTATTATAACTACTGTTATATTTGTAATCATGAAAGCCTGAAGAGATAAAAAATATTTGCTCACTTCATTTCCCAAGTTTTGATGCATACTTTGCTGAATGTAGGTATCCAGGAACACAGGCAGAGCTTTCTTCCTCAGAAACAGAGGCTCTGTTTAAAGTATCTTGACATTTTATCTTATAGAGACAATCTGATCCCTAATTAGTCAGTATATGAAGTGAATTGCAATTCTCATCAGAAGACTGCTGAAACATTTAATCCTGCCAGCATTTTGAGCTGTTTCTCTCAGGGAATTTAGGGGAATGTCTGGAGGGATTTAACATTTTTCAGTACTAAACAGGAAGCTGATACTGGGCCAAATACATCCTTTTATTTCAGGCGCATCTTTTAGAAATCATGCAATTATGCAGTAAAGCTGCCCTCACAATTTTCCAATAGTTCATCAATGAATGTACATTTGAAAAAGAAAATACAGGTGGCTAATGACTGAAGCATGCTACCTTGAAATAAATCTATAAGCATTCAAGAGTATATCCTTTTTTTAATATGGAATAGTATCCTACCATATAATTTCTAAACATATTTGTAAGAACAAACAGAATACAAATTAGTTCTTACGTAAAGTTTCTCATGAGGATAGCAAATCCGTCTCCTCATTTAACAGAATAAAAGAGTACTCATGTGTAAAGAAACAAATTGTTCTATGATCCAGCAGAACCAAGAAGACCTGCACAGAAATTAGGTCTGCTCAGATCCTAGCAGCTGTCTAGCTGGACAGGACCACCACCTTGGGCAGCCACAGCTCTTCCTAATGCACTCTGACTCCACCAATACCACAGCCTGCTGCCATACTGATACACCCACCAGAGAGGATTACAATTTCTGGCATCAGCTGCATAATGAAATCAAATTAATATGACAGAAGCATTCACATAATCAGCTCCCTACAGACAGTAAACAACTTGTTCTTTGGAGATGCCTGTTTGAGCCACCTGACGTGTATTCCTCCTTTTAGATGCCTTCCCAGAAGTTTTCAGTGTCACATTTCCCATCAGCTCATTTTTGTCTGTACAACAGTTGGAAAGAGAATCTCTGGAACTGATAAGAGAAGACAGCCTAAATTCAAGTCATCAGTATAATATATAGTCCTGTTGTTAAAATGCAAATATCACTATGAAAAAAGACAAACTAGGAAGAATTTGTGGAAAGCAGCAGGAATTATAGGAGTTTCTTAATGTCTTAAAAAGGACTAGAGGAATTTAGGGGTTTTTCAGTCTGAAAAGAAAGTCTGACGTGAGCTACGGGAATAGCATTACAATATATAAAAACACCACAAAAAAAGCAGAGGTAGCAATTGCTCTCAACACCCACTAGGAAAGAAGACAAATATTGAAGATAAAGCTACAGAAAATAAGATGAATTTCAGAAAAAATAAGAATTATGAGGACATAACACAACAAGGACTTTAGGCAAACTAAATTTTAAGAAGAGATTAGAAAAACATATAGTCAGCATAATTTAGGTAAACATAGTCCTACTGCAGTGCAAGATGGACTAAAATGATACAAAGTTAGTTTCCAGTCTTTAGCTCTTCCTTGTGCTACACTAAGACAAACGCATGCATTAGCTATATATTTATAAAGAGACACACAGAACAATGGGAATAATTACACTGATTTGTCATTTAGTTTTTATTAGTGCCTTCATTAATATTAATTTATTTCCACTTAGGGTAGAAAAAAATGACACTTCTCTACCGCTAGGTATTATTACCTTATTTCCTTACTGGTGTGTGCTGAGTGCAGCTTCTTACCACAGACCTGCACTGGGTACACACCTGGTCACACGTGCCAGAGAGCTGAAATTGCCCCAGTGATGTAGCTGTAGTGTACTTTGCTAGGTACATCACTTCCTTGTGTGCCAACTACTATAATAATTTGTGTCCTGCCTAGCCTACTCCTATGAACCAGCTAAAGCAAGGACAAGTCTTTGGTGTCTTTTCACTCATAAGAAATAACATAAAGATTCTTGTAAAAACTGTAAGTTTCATTTCCACAGAATTTCCCTAACCCAGCTCATCCATAACTCTCCAACTCTCACACCCTGGACTTTTCTCCCCACTACCATTTAGAGCCCCTCCAGCAGTGCATTAGGAAAGGGCTCAACACCACGGGTACAGGGCTTGCTCACTCTCATCATTACCTAAAGGAACACCCAAACATGAAGGGCACCTTTATACTTTAAAACAGATAGGATTTTATCATCAATAAAGAAACTTGGTGTTAACGAGGAGCTCTCTTCTGGCTTTATACATTACTGTATTAATTGACAAAATGAAAATCAACACTAAATGCTAGTCAGACTAATATGACATTCACTATCTAACCAGACTCACTATTTTTCAATGTATTTTATTTACAAAGAATATTGATATGGAGCTGATATTTTTCCACCAGATATCCTTGCTGAACAAAAATCTAATCAATATTCAAAGTAAATTAACATAAATGTCCACAAATTCTGATTTTTCATTATACTGGAACTGTTCTATGAAAAAAGAAAATGCTAATTCATGTATAGTCTGAAGTATACATCTTACATAAGGTATTATAAAGACAGAACAAGAAGAGTACTCAACTTCCCTTTCACTTCCCAGATAACGTCAGAATAATATTTATGAGATTGTGGGTACATTTATAACTAGGCCAAAAATTTAATATTAAATGTCTATCTTATGCAAAATTTCACTCCACAACTAAATGAGAAGGCAAAGAATCCCTCAAAAAAGAACAAGTAACAATAAATAAAATGGAATATTTTCCCATTAATTAAAATATCTAACTATGTAACAATTTAAGTATTAAATTCTTAAGAAACATTTTTTTAAAATAAGGAATTTTATCTTCTTTCAGAGAAAGCACTTCTGTGGGTTCTCTCACTGAGACAGATTATATATAGGTTACTGTGCTCACCAGCCTCAAGTTTTTTTCAGCAGTTTGTTAATCAACAACTTGGTGAGTTGTTAATCAAACTTTGGTGAGTGACAACAAAAATAGCCAGAAAACAGCCATACATGGGCCAACTGTGAACTTCTTTTTCTCTGTGAAATACAGTTCCATGTTGTTAGTTAGTAATAAATCCGTAACATCAACCACCAAACCAAACAGAACACGCTGTGACAATGTTTCTTTCTTAGTAAAATACTTTATTCACATCACTACAAGTTGTACTTATGTAGAAGGAAGTCTAGAGGTAATGAAGAAGGACCTGCACTGCTAAAATATTAGTAAAGCCTTTTTCCTACCTCAAAATAGTCATTGTTCACCTTTGTTAATCAAACAGGAAAAAAAAATATCATAGGAATAACAGCTATTTGAATCTTGCTTTTTCAAACCTTCTAAGGGCACATCATCCAGCAGGCCCAGGAAAACCCCTAAAAGCAACAGCAGAAAGCAGCCTCCATGTTTCAACACAACTGGGAAGTAAACACTTGAAAGACTGAACAAGGTGGGCTCTTGCTTGATGGAAACTTCATTACCAAGTGAGTGATTATATGGCCAGAAAGGCAGCATGATGCTTTGCTGTGGGCAGAAATTCACCTGGATAAAAAAGGGAGAATTCTGGTCCTTGTACAGGCAGACTGTCACAATATGGTCCCCTCTTCTATCTACAGTAGATCCAACCACTGCCTCATGCTCTGAGACGTGCAGTCAGCAGAATTCACTGGTGTTGCAGCCCTGTCTAAGGAGCATCCTAATGCCAACCACCACCTCCAAGAGCCTGGGAAATAAAGAAGGCTTGTGACTAGCCAGCAGAGCATTCCAAAAGTACCGCTTTCATTGCCTACAGAGTTATCACCAACATCAGCAAAATTTTTCCTTGAGCTTAGAAGCTAACAGAGAAAGATACATTTTAATAGAATTCATTGAATAGTATTTGTATATGTGAAAACATTAAGGACAGATCTTTATCCTACAAATTTAAGAATTACTATGTATAGAGTTCCAGGCACATAGAACTCCTGTCCAAGAATTTGTATGTCTTCCTTTTTAATAAAAGGCTGACAAAGCACACAGGAGACTATAAAACAAATACAGGGCTTGGAAAGAAGAGATAAATTGCTGACTTAGACTGAGCAAATTAATATTTTTGTTTAATGAAAGACTACAGAAAGGATTTCCAAACACTGAATACCAATTAATCAAATCATTCTGAAAGAACAAAAGTAAACTGGGGGGAAAAAAGGAAAAATAAACCAGCACTCCATCACATCCTAAATGAAAGAGTATGGCCCTTCTTTGCTGTCTAGCTGCAGAGATGCCCCAAGTGACTGAGGTCCTGTGTCTTGGAAGAAAAAGGTCACTGCTCATTGGGCAGCCTACCATACAGTGTCATGATGTATTTCTGGATGTCATAAAAGCTTTTACCTCACTGTCCTCTGCATGTAGTCTCAGAGACCAATCCAATTCCGTGTAACTTTCTTTTAAGAGATGCATTTAGAAATGTATTTTCTAAATAGCAGAGATGCTTATTGCTGAGTTACTCTATAGTTCTCATTAAGATTTAAAAAGGCATATGACTAAATTCAGACATTTTACAATATTTTTAATTGTCTGTGAAACCTTTTTTCCTCAGGCTATATGACATATTTTTTTTAAATATCAGTCTAATGTGTAGCTCAATTCATAAATCTGAGTTGAATAAGCCCTGCACTGTCAGTTTTAAGAGAGCTTATAACAAATCAAATCTCCATAAACTCATCAATACAAAATAAATTGTTTGAATTCGCCTAATTTTCCTCATAATCATGCCTGACAAATTCACAACTGTCCTTGGTTATTAGATCCAAGACATTACTGACATAAATTTCAGATCTATCCTACAGTCACTGAACAGCCCAGGTTGGAAGGGACCTCAAAAGACCATCCAGATCAGCCTTTCATGGGACAGCCATGCCAGGTGAGATTACCAACCCTTCTGTCCACTTGCATTTTGAAAATTTCCAGTGATTAAGACTCTGCTACATCTCTGGAGATGATATTCTTACTATAATAAATAAATAAATTATTTCTTATGTCAGGATAAATGATCTCCCAATGCAACCTGCACCCTTGTCTTCTTCATGTGGTTCCTTGCAAAGAGAGAGCCTCCTGCCTCTT
>VZTT01061056.1:19381-40249 GCA_013400855.1 Buphagus erythrorhynchus
AATAATTACAAGAGGTGTCCTTGCATCTGTGGATCCCTCCTAAGCAAAGCATTGCTAACTTCAGATTGACCTTTACATTCCTGTATCACAGGGAGCAGTTATGCAACAAAGGCTAACCAGAGCCACACAACAACCAGCCAACACGAGAGATAATACAGACCAGGTGTTTTTAACCTACGGTAATCCATGGTTTAAAGGATCATCGCGTGCTGTGATTATGCAAAACACACTGGTGTTCCTGATGCTGAATGTCAGCAAAAGTGGTAGCATCAGGGCTAAAATAATGTTGACTGCTAAGGACTTTTGTATTTTAGCCCACAATATAATATAAGCTATTAGTCAGTAAGTATTAGTTAGTAAGAAAAACCCTTATTATTTTTCATTTAGAAATGAGTCGGACATTTTCTTTTAGGAGAATGTTTCCAAATGCCATTCTGTTGGCCATGTTTTATTTTATTTCAGGTGAGAAAAACGAGATGCAACTGCCTGTATTGCCCTTCTTTGACCCGTGCAGAGAAAGTAATACAATGCGTTCCTCGCCTACGGTTCAGAACACCGTACTGTTCACGTAACAGAGGAAGCTGTAAAGCCTCACGGGACAGTGCCAGGAGCTGCCATGGACACACTGAGATAGCCCTTTGCTTTAACTACTTCTGGGATTATTTCCTTTTTTTTCTACTTTCCCTGCCCCAGTGAGGATGGTTATGAATCTAGAACTTACAGCCTCAAGAGCTCCACATTTATGTAAGGTAATATAAAATGCTGATGAAGAGCAAGGAAGAGGTAGGCTTGTAATTTAGAGTTGAAGGTTTCTCTCTGGTNGCTTGTAACACAAAATTTTCAAGAATGAGGAAAAAAAGCGGGAGTCTAGGGGTAATGAGATCTTCCAAAGCTCAAAATGAGAAGCTAGAACTGACCTCAGCCCCACAGCAAACAGCTATGGAGCTTACTGCTCAGGTGAAGCTAACTCAGTGAAGCTACTACTGGATGCCATTAACAGAGGGTGCAGAGGTCATCACTGCACTGCACTGAACTACTCCTGAAGCTTTTTAAATGCCTTTAAATGTCTCAGAGGTATAACANNTGCCTCTAGGCAAAAAAAGAAGTCTTTGAGTATTAAAGTATAAACCCCAATCTTGAGACACATTATTATACAGAAATATTTTTTAAAAACCCACACTAATTACTACTTTGGAATTCTCAGAATGGATTCATAGGCCTCTTTTGGTGATCTTTTCACTAATAATTTATTTATTTTTTAAAATTACAGTAATAGTGTTTTTTCAGCTCTGGAATATGGTGCTGAAGTGTTGGTGTTTTATTCACTGTCACAGGCTGTCCTGGATAGCATAAACAGCCTGTTCAAACTGAGTGCCTACCCAAGCAGTAGGAAAGAGTTACCTAGTATTAATTAATCACTGTTTGTATTAGGCTGAATAATGTAAGAAGCTATGAATTCTAACAGGCATTTTATTTTCCATCTTTTATGCCCAACCCAGAGAAAAGTGAGTCTTAAGGAAGGAAATTTCATCCCTGAGTTAATGTGCTGCGTAATTTGCTGTACATACAAATTCAGATTTGCTTGCTGTATCATTTCGTTTTTCTGCCCATTAACAGCAGAGTCTCAATTTCCCTGAATCAGTGTAGTTTGAGATATGATTATCCTTAGGGTACACCCAGACTGAACCAGCAGAAGTTGTAAGTGGTCTCACAGCCACACAGCAGAGCGAGCAGCATCTCTCAAGCCTTGAGTGGTGTGAATGGATGCTGCAGTGCATTCAGGGCTTTGCTTAAGTTTGTATTTTCTCAATTTCAAGAAAGATTGTAAAAATTCTGATCTTTTATTAAAAAGGAGCAAATCGTATCAGTAAAACTTCAGGAAATTCAGTCTAAACACTGAAAATAAATACTTATCCACATTATAAACTGGAAAGCCATTGAAAAAGATACTAACTCAGATTGCTTGTCAAATTCCTCTGAAGCAAAACCTGATGCATCACAGATTAGGTTTTCTGATCTCAGATGCAATGTGATTTCACTCCACATATTCAGAGAATCAAGAACCGCAAAAAAATTTCACAAGCTTTCCTAGAAAACTTGCTTCTTCTTTAGCTAAACATTGTGATTGACTAGCAGATGCTCAGTGGAATGAACACACTGACTTTCCTTTTTGCTCTTTTTATTTAAGCTCACCTTCAAAGACAGCTTTATTTCCTTTGCTTTCATAGATCACTGGTTCACCTAACAGAGAAATCAATGTCCTATATAAAACAGAACAATCTTAGCAGAAATAACAGTAATTATAAATTACATTGTACTGTATGGTAGCGAACACTAAACTTGTTATTATTCATATCAGAATTTCATTCTCATAGGACATGTTATCTTTCTCTGGTTGTGCAACGTTATTATTCTACTTAGAGGGAACAAAGCTAGACATGCCTGAAGACATCTGCAAAACACAGATAATTACTGGGATGTGTTGAAGGACAGAAGAATGAAGAAGGGAATGTTTTCTTCAGAGGATCGAATTCTTTTAATGATTGCACAGGTGTTTTTACAACCTTAAAATGACGATATCCCCTTCTGCCCAGCTATCCATTCTCATTCTGCCCATCTGTTTCTCTCTTACAAATACACACATCTAGAAGAAAACAAGCTTGTTCTGAGGAAAAGGCACAAAATTAAATACTAAATTCATTCTATTTTAGCAAGAAATACTGCATTCAACATCCTCCATAGCACAAAATCTGTTTAAACGTTGCCAATCCACACTGGATTGCTTTGGTGATTTTGGGTCAGCAGCAATTTTTTTTATTTTAAAATTTCCAGCCTTAGAATTCACTGTAATCTAACTCTGTGAACATATTAATATAAATGCATTAAACTTGTTACTGGAGTGCCACTATTTTATGATGGCCTGTTTTACACGAGCAAACAGGTCACTTCTACAGTTGTGTCATCCTTCTGCATGGATAAAACCTTCCTCATCTGAAAGTACCTCATTTCGCAAAGCTTTAGGAAGACAAAACTTTGGGTTGGTATTTTGTCTTGCTTTTAAAGAATAAACTGTTCTCCTGAAACTGTCAATTTAGATTTTTTTATGCTACTCTATTTCCACCTTGACAACTTTAAGCTCATATTAAGTAAACACAACCAAGGAAATGTGGCCAGGCTGAAATAAAACCTCTTTCGTGGCTCACCTCTTTTGATTGCAAAGCACACACTACAGTAGAATTCTAACCGTGTATCCTACACACCCAGTGGTAATGCTGAAGGCCAGAAATATGATTAAGTGACACTTGCTCAGATGAAAATTTCATCAGTATTTCCTATTCTTTTTCAATTTAAAACATATCACAAGCTTCATGAACATTCATTGACTTAGCAAGGTAACTTGCTTGAGCAGCAGAAAAGCTTTCTCTACCTGAGACTAGTCAGTTTGGGATGAGGCAGAGGTAGATGTTCTGAAAACTGTGTTTCCCTGGTTGAGCAGTGCTGGACTTGGGAATCTTCCAGCCTAATGGTTTCATTCTGATGGAGACTAAAAGCGATTAAAAAATAACCTAATAATGAAGTTTTCAGACCACCAGAAATCTTAATTTGATTTCGGAATAATACTGGAGTCCATTACTTCAAGGTTAGCCATACATAAGAGATCCAATGTATGTCCCTTGCTGGGGTTTTTTTAAAATATTGATACAATTTCCTACCTCAAAAAGATATTACTAAAGTTCAGTGACACTGAGTCTTCTTTTTTATATAACCATAGAATGCATCTAAAATTACAGACTTCTACAATTTCAAAAAGATTTCACGATTTTTATCTCTTTAAACCCACTTAGCAGTGGCAATTTGCAGTTTGTTGCTCAGTTATGATTATATGCACAAGGCAGATGATTAGATAAATGCACCTCTCAGGAGACATGATCAGAGCCCAGTGAAGGCAATGAACAGCTATTTACTACTTTCACAAGCCTTTGGTTATATAGTTTGGTTAGGTTTAAAGCTTGAGTGCTTTGAACACTAGAAAAGAAAATCACAGTACTGACCATGGAAGGGGACTACAAAACGAATTAACTTACACTTATACATATATTTATTTATTTATATATATGTATGTATATTTTCAATATATTTTCAACTAATATTTAGCCAGTGGACATTTCATCAAAAGATAATTGGCTCTTGCTATGCATTCAGCAGCATTCATCTGAAGATTTCATAGTATTTTACATGCAATAACGAATTCAGTCTCAGATTTCTGAGAAATAAAGGTACAGTAAGGAGAAGTAAGGTTGCACTCACTGCATACAGGAGGAAAAGATGGAGAGGACAAAGACAAACATATAATATGGCAATATTATTTAAAAATTAGACTCTTAGGTTTTAGCCAATGATCCCCTAATACAAGTGCTTGAATACCACTGATATTTGCAGTTGCTTTTTCTCCACAGAAACTTATTAAACAACAGTAGAAAGAATTAAAGCCTGACTTTCACTTAACCTTGGGCAAAAACAATGCACCACTGTCAGTGGAGCTCTGAGAATGCTTTTGCTCTCCCTCATTTTTGCAAAACTCCTCCTTTCTGAGAAACTTGATCTACTGGGCTGCATCCCCATCCATGGTAGGGGATTTGGAACATGAGCTTCAAGGTTCCTTCCAACCCAGGCCATTCTGCAATTCTAACTCTTCAGCCCCACTCCTCATTAGAAGATCTGGGCAGTGCCGCTGTCCAGATAGCTACCAGATGGGAGAAAGTTGCTGATGAAGGGCTCACAAATATGTTTTCTCATAGCAAGTGTTGATTCTGTCTTTGCTTATCTGATCAAATAGATATATTTCACATCATCAGGATTGCTTCTGCATCAACACATGTCACAGCACAAGCACTACAGCTTCCTCCAATCCACCCCCTCATTCAAGCTAGACCACTGCTCTTAGAATCAGGCAACATTTTGTGTAGGGGCTGCAACTGATTCGTTTCAGTTTGATATTACCAGCCCTTAAACCAACTGGAAAGTGCCATATATTGGTTATCTAAGCGTCAGCAAATTTCTGTAGTGGATCACTCTAAAATACACATTCACATTCTCGAATTAGAAATGACCACTTTAAAAGCATGAAAAAAAAGTTTGAAAGAGACAGATCTAAAAACATTTCCACTGCAAAATAATCTTGTATCTCATGTTGGAACACTTGCATTAATTAAGAATTTTGTAGTGACAGTAATTTTAAGAGTGCCATTTAGAAACATGACATTTAGGATGCCTCCATACTAAAAATTCAGAGGCTAAAATTGGAAGAAGCCTTCTGTAATTCTTCTCAACAAAAAATCAAATGAAAAGGAAGGTAACTTCCTAACACCCTTCCAAAAATTAGAAAGCCATTCAGTATCACCTAAAATTTTCCTTTAATAGATTTTTTTCCTAACCAATTCAATCTCTTCAGTTATCAGTATAATCTTTAAGTTTCTGCTGATAGGGGAAATTCTATTTTTTCTACTTCAGAGAAAGAGGTGACAGGGAAGACGTCATTCAGTAGCTATTGATAGATTTCAGGCATAGGTTTCACTGAAGAGACTGGACATAACCACCAAATGAGGTGGGACAATTCATTTTTTCAGATTAATATGTCTGACAAAAAAAAAACCAAAACCAAAACCAAACCAACCAACCAAACAAACAACAAAAACAAAAAACTCACAAGGTTAGGACCATCAACTTAGATATCCCATTTTGACATATATACTATTACTAATGATTTTATCCTGATAATTAGAGGTAAAACTGGCATTGTGTGTAGCTGTAAAATGATACAGTATGTTCGGAAGAGCAGCTTCAAAGTAGGACTTGGTGTATCATTTCTTGACAAAGTGCACTGAAGGCAAGAATGGGCACTATTTTCAAACTGAAGGGAAAAAAGAGCCAGTCTTCAAATTTCATGAAGGGAAAAATTAGAGATGTGAAAAAGCATGAAAGAACTGTAGCTAGCTATGAAACAAGCTGATGTACTCCCACATCATAAATGAAAACAAATATACATGACTGAGTATTTACAGTCATCCTGTGTATCTACACAGATGTGCGAGACTCTAATGCAAGATCGCATAATCAAGATGGTGTATATATATCAAGTTTAATTATTATTCCCTTTTACAACTATTTATAGCTGACTTTTGGCTACAAAGCCTATGTTTCCTTGAATATAAAAATAAGTACTGATATTTCAACCTTTTAAAATCAATGAAAGTACACTTAAGAATCAGAAAGTTTTTTTATTATAATCCATAAATATCCCACTGCAGTAATTAATTTGCTTCAAATCGTAAAAAATTTAATTTATATCTGTTAAAAATATATTAATAACTTGTTTGTTCTGAAAATAAAATCCAAAAATGATGAATCCATTTTCAAATCAAACTTAAATTATAATTTTATTAAATTTTACTTATACTTTGATGAAAAAGTTTCAAATATATTTCAGACAATTTATAGAGAAGCAAAGGAAAGAAAAAGATCAGGTTCATGGCAGAGCAACATGATAACTAATTAGGATCATGTCACATGCATCCCCCTTTCAAAAAACAACTGAATACCTAGAGCTTTCATCAACACCTGTGAGCATCCATTGGATTTCCTCATCTATCTGTAGGCAGATGAGCCCAGGATCTCCCACATCTCAGGGACTTCACTTTCCCCAAACCATACCATGCCTCCTGAAGCGAGGTATGCTGCTGACATGTTCTCTCTCCCTAAACAAATATAAACCAGAGCAGGAACCAAATCTTGTTCCCAAGGAAGGCAATGACGAGACAGGAGAGGCATTCTCAGTTCTTTGTTCCACCAAAGCAGAACAACTCTGAGAGGTGATATTGTTATTGGAAGTGTCCGTATCAGAAGTGTTAAACAGAGTCAATGCACAGGTCCAAATGCTCTCCAGCAGAGGAAAAAAATTATTCTGCAGTTTCAACACCCATACTGAATGATATCAATCCCTAAGCAGATAAAGGAGACATTCAGGTAGGCACTCAAATACACTGAAAATTGTAAGATTATAGAATTGTTATTTTAACAATTTTATTAACTGAACTAATCATACCAATTTATCTGAAACATCATCTAATTGAAAATACAGTGTGCACAACGTGTAAGAAATGGAAGGAGTCATCTTTCACAAGCTCGATTACACCTTTCCCCATGTACACTCATTTACACGTTTTCACAGGGGGATACACCCCACTTTTCTAATTGCTCAGCTTGAATTCATATCTCTCTGCTAGCTATTTGCCTTCCACGGTATTTAAGCAGATATAATGTTAATTTTAACATTTCTTTAAGACTTCCCAATTTGCATACTGCACATCCCAGTGTTACCATCCTTTTGACAGCATAGCGCTCTGCCTGCATTGCCAAAACAAATCACAGCATTATGCAGCTAGACAGAGCAGTGATCAGATAGACCTGATATTCACTTGTTTAAAACAAAAAAGAAAACCCAGAAGAGCAAGCAAAGTAAACAAGGAAGAGCATACACTATGCTCAGAGATGCTCTAGTTACTGAACTGAGTAAGCTAGACCGTGCCAGCTCTGCCTCTGGTCCCCTCCTCGACTTTCTGTGCTGCTCACCCTCTGACGCTGCAGAAAGCTCCACACAAGCTGGGCTGAGCAGAGCTTCATCTGCTGCTGCTGCTGCGAGCAGCTCGGGCAGCGCTGGAGGTTTAGAATACAAACCAAATTTCTGGGGATGTAAAATCCATCTCTGACATTTATGAACACTGCTCAGTGTAATGGAATGAAATCGCTGAATGGCCCTTTTGCAGTTTAATCCAATATAAGGAAACAAAGAGGGTTGGGTTTTGTTGGTTTTTTTGTTTGGTTGGGTNGATGGTTTGTTTTTGTTGGTTTTTTTTGTTGGTTGGGTTTTTTTTGTTTGTTTGTTTGTTTTTGGTTTTGTTTTTGTTTTGTTTTTTGTTGGGGTTTTTTTTGGTTGGTTGGTTGGGTTTTTTTTGTTTTTGTTTTTGGGGTTTTTTTGGTTTTTTTTGTTTGGTTGGTGTTTTTTTTGTTTTTTTTTGTTTTTTGTTTTTTGTTTTTTGTTTTTTTATGGCATTACTTCAGTTATTCTTAAAAAAAGAAACAAACAAATCCCTTCCAAAAAACCCAAACCAGCATGTGTGAACTTAATGTTTGAACAGGTTTTTGATTTGCAAAATAGGAGATAGCCCACAATATCAAGCACCAGGAGATGCCTTTACATGAATTGATGCTTTTTCTCCTTCTGGCACGCTTTTGCCAGCAGTACAGGAGGTCATTTCCATTGCTTGGTTGCAATTAAACATGAGGGTTTATTACATTTTATCACAGGTATCTACGATAATGATACACATGATTGAGCTCCTAAAACCAGTATGTATTAAATTTACTAACTATGTGTAGAAAGTATTTATTGAATTACACCAGTTTATTTGCTTGAAATACATTTATTAAGTATTTTGTTTTAATTTAGTCATATGAAATTGTTATTGTGCTACTGGAAGGTACATTTTACCAAGACCTAGATTGATTTAAAATTCTGTTGTATCTTCGTTGAGACAGAATCCATCTAAACTGGAGTTGTCATACAAAATACATACACTACATAAAAGTTTTTTCCTCCATGCTGCCTTTATTCATTTTTGTAAGAGAGCAAGTCACTTTAGGCATCAGAATAACATGTCAGTTTTTAGACTGAAAAATGAAAGATTACGAAAGATATTAAGATTTGAGAATTTCTTCAAACTACAGGCTTTGTTATATGCCTCACCTATAAATATTTATCAGAAAAAATATAAAAGAGAATTATTTAATAATCTGCTTCTCCACTTTATATTTTGGTAGAGTGACTTTGGCAGATGACTTTGAAGTCTCTTCATGCAAAAATTCTTTCTCCAATATTTGGGTCTTCAAACAAAACAGTCCATAATCCTTAACAATAGGCTAGTCCTGACATCAGACACCCACTGCAGGTTAGAGGTTGCAGAGGGAAGTGTTTGCACCCAAGTAAAGTTGCCTATAATTGTAACCACTGATAAGCAGCTCTAAAATAAGCACTCAAAGAAACTTTTGTCAGGGACCCATGACCTGAACTATAAACAATCGCAAAAATACCAAGGAAGCTCTTTACTTCCATACTGATAGATGATTCTTGTTTTGACACAGCAAAACAAAATGAGCTGCCCTTTCTGTGGTGAATAGAACACCAGATCTCCATCTTTGTCTTCCATCCATATTCTCTCAAAATGCAGTTGTCTAAATATAATAAATAGGTTTCTGTCTTTCAGCAAATGAAAACATTTTACTTTGGAGATCTCGTAAGAGGTTTTAGCCACAAGCCAATATTCCTCAGAAAGACAAAATCTAATTTAGCCAAATATTTATGTTTCATTTTTTGGAGGACAGTGAGTTATGAACTAATCAAATGTGTTTAAACTAAAGATGTGTGATAATTAGAACTGCCAAATAGATATTAATAATTTATTGGTGGAGAACAGCAAGAAATTAAGAGAGAAAAAATTATTAAGAGAGCTTTTCCTCATAGTCTTAGAATAAATATACATTCATCTCTAAATTGCAAATCAAAATATATAATACAACAAAAATGGAAGCTGAAACATATTTGCATTATTCTGACACACTTGTTCTGCAAAATGCACAGCACCAATGGGCGACGTTTTCTAAAAATCAGGTTTACCATTTTGGGCTCCTTATGACTGGAATTCTGGAAGAGGTTCAGGCATGGAGTCCAGATGCTTACAAGTATCTGGGTTCTGAAATCCAAAGATAGATGGGCTCCTGACTTCCATCTCAGATCTTCATCTAACATCCTAAAGATTTGCACACATCCTAAAGATTTGTGCAGAGCACTGGGTATAACTGACACTTTCGAAGCCGTTCCAGAAATGGGAAAATTTGTACTGGAAACATGAAACCAAGTTAAATACCATATTCCACTTGCTCATTTTGCCAGTGGCACAAAATCAGCGTGCACATTCAACACAGACGAACTGCTATTCAGTGACACTCCACGGAACCACAAGGCAGCAGCCCCAGCAGGAACATCTGCCACCATTTTAGGCAGATTCATGGTACCTGCATTCCCGGGCTACAAAGCTAGCTCTCCTTCCCTGAAGAAAGTCTGAACTCTGCCGTGCTATGAGGAACAAGTGTGGGAGTGGAAGTTCACTGCAGCTCTCCCATCCCTTCCACAGAAAGATAAATTTGGTCTAGCCTGTGGAGAATGTAAAAGTTGGCTGCAGCTTAGAAATTACAGGAACAACCATAGTCACATCGAGCAGTGCTCACGCAGTCCTGGGGAATGAGGGGGATGGTGGCGGAAATTGCTGAATAACACTGATTGCATAATACTGACAGAGTATTCCTCAGACCTGTCTTAATGAGAATCATCTCTTGGCAAAAGAAAATTAGCGTGCATGTGAATGACAGAGTGCAACGCACGGGCAGACTACAGAAAAAGCTAATTCCAAGAAACAAGCATAGAGAACAGTTTAAAGTGAAACAAGAAATTTTAAACTCACAGTTAGTGCCTTTATATAGCAATGTATAACCAGAGACATTTGATTCAGTCACAGTTTATGCTGTACTTAGCTCACATCTAGCTAAATAATATGTATATGAAATAATAAAATTATTACATAATGGATTTAATTATTTTCAACACAAAAACCTTGAAATTTTTTTGGACTTCTTTTTCCCTTACAGAGAGATGAACCATCATAATAAATTCATTACTTCAATAAATAAACAGTAAGAACATATACAAATCCTACTGAACACCCAGCAGTATATCACTGGATTTAATATTCTGTTCCAAATTTCAAAACCACATTTAATTTAGCAAAAACAAGTATTTCATATAATACTGACAGAATGCATGCAATAAAAAGTCAGTTTGGTCATGTGGGCATCTCATGCTTAGGTTACTCATCTCTCACTTTTCCCACACATTCAACATCTACTGCTTAATAAGCCACCGGATTTCAGACATTTTCAATTCTGACCCTTTTTAAACGCTCTGATAGATTGCCTACCATCTGGCAGTGCTTACTCTTGGTACCACACTCCCTTTGCATTACAAAACTGTGCTTCTGATAATTATATCTTTAATGTGGTAGATGTATGCAAGACTTGAATTCCCATGCTGGCAATATACAAGCTGAAGGGACAACTTCAGCCAAGTACCTGTGTAACAGTGTATGGTAACAGTATGTTCAACTGCATCACACAGCAATTCTCAACAGAAAGCTGCTAACCTGTCCAAGCCAAGAGAAATGGAAAATATACATGAAGTTGTCTTTTTTAATTACTCCAAGGCATTTTACAACCTGCAGGAGGCTGTGAAGAATATCTAAACTAGCTTCTCCCTACCAGTTTGAACAAACAGCTCAGTATCTTCTAGCTAGCAGACTAAGTAAAAATGGAAAACTACACAGCAGAACAAACAATTTTTTTTTAAAAATCAATGCATTATTTCCATTTATTTAAAGGAATCCATTATATCTTCAGAGAGAGATGTAGGAGGTTGAAGAGAAGACAGAATGAGGGGGAAAAGGAAGTTGGTTCCAAAAAAATACTCTTTCAGGGATTACATCCATGTGCTCCTAGGAACTTCTGAATGCAAGTTGACTACAGCATGATTTCACTAACTGAAAATTTGACCATAAGAAATGCTATAAATAAAAGAAAAGGCAAGATTCAGTACTTAGGCAGTCATCTAGATAAGAGCTTCCGTGAACACTGCACATACAGCTCTGAAAAATAGCTCTTAAGAACACTTGGTAAAGTGAGTATATGAGAAAGGTACCCAAGTAAGGACTGAAATTTGAGGTATATACTTAATTTATTTTGCTTCTTTTATTTTGTTTCCAAGTTTCAATCTACCAGACTAATCCCAAGCTGGAAAAGCAATTCTTGCTGTTACCACTGAGCTTGTCTGGCACTAAAGGCAAGGTGAACCAGAGTGACAGACAAGCTTGGCTCTTACCTTCACTGAAAAATCAAGTGCAAACAAGCCCATATGCAGCTATCCCAAGGATCCTTTAGCCCTAGATATGTTTGGGGAACCCAGAAGATTTCAAGTGTCTACTGCCAGGCAATAATAAGATGTTCAGGGAGTACCAGCATCTGCTACAAGTTCCATAGCAATTTCTCTGCCAGACCTAAATAATAAGTTCTCCTGGAATGAACAACTAGACAGAAATTATTCAAGAGCCTGATGGAAAACCTCTCACTAGCCGTATGAAAGCTTGATTGCGTTACTATGGTTTGGCAGACATGCTTTTATTCCACCTCCTGGGTAGAGTTGGAAAGATCTTACTCTATGTATCTTACAAAAGTTCTGTGTATTTTCCACAGCTTTTCCCTAGAAAAAGACAGACCAATTATTTATCATTGGGGTCTCATTATATATTACTCTAAATTTACTGCAATCCACATATTTGCATTAAGGTCACATCATTTCATCACTACATTGTCTATTGCTGCAGTCATGCCATGAAGAGAGGTGCTTCTTGGAAGATCTGATAAATTACTCTAAGATGCAATGGAACCAACTCAGGAAGCATCAATATTTCCACACCTTAGTCTGCTGACATGAGAGGACAAAAAAACTAGAGGCAACCAGAGTACAACATGTATTTGATACGGTGAGGGCACAATTTATTTCTGTGGGGCTCTTTATATACTGGAGCCTCAGTGCAAATGTAAGATTCGGTGATTTTTAGACAGAATTGGATGAAAAAGAGTAATATCACTTAAATCCCTCCCCAGTATTAAAAACAATTTTTATGTGTATTGGTTATTTTTAAGTAATTTTAAAAAAACAAACTCAGTCAAAAAAAATTTGAAAAAACAGAACCAACATAGCTTTGACTATGAGCATAAAGAACTCTGCTTTTTCAGTTGAAAATAAAATATCTTAATATGAATTTTTAATAAATATGACGTTTTTAGAGATAGAAACTTAACAGCAGTAGCACACTAAATTCCAATAGTGTATCAAAATATTTACTGAATTATATCCTTAATTAGATAATATACATACATAAACAACATCAAAGATAATCTAATAAAAACAAAATCCTATTCTTAGCTATATAATGTAAATTAAGTTTTGGGTACTTCACTGGCAAAAAATGAGAATGGGTTTGGGGTTAGTTTTAGGTTTTTTCAAATATGTAATGGAAAGAGTATGCAGCTTTTTTGTAATTAAATGAACATTTTTCTGAACATAAGTTTATACCAGACTTATTCCAGTTGCATCGCACTACAAGGCAATAAGATTATTGAAAAATAACATGCAGCTTGCCTGAATCTGACTATCATCAGATTAAAAGATATTAACAGAGATTTTATAGAAGCTAAATGACAGTGTCCTTGAGGTAGTACTGACATTGACTCCAGCTGATACAGTTTTTGGTTATTAACATACCTTACTATGTGTCTAGAACAAGCTCTCCAATAATTAGAGCTGAATACACTATGATTTTTAAAATTAAATCATGCCTCTGGGAAAGAATGAGGAAATAGACAGCTAAAGGACTTTCAAGCAATTAACGAGAACTCTACTGCCAGGTTAAAAATTAAACATTGCAAAGTAGGTTAAAAGTTTCCTCTCTCAAAAAACCGTATATTGACATAGAAAACAGTTCTCAGGCATGCTGTTGAGTGAAAGCAAAGGTGAGAATAGATACTTCCTATTTATGATCAAATTAAGTAAATTTCAATTTTTCATATTCCACACTCATCTCTAAAAATAGTTTTTTGCCTTCTTATAACTTCAAATTGAATCTCTCAAAAAAGTTGACGAAATTTAATTAAATATTACAGTGCCACGGATCTTAGGTGGGTAGGCAGAAATGCAGCACTGAAGACTTGCACTTTTTAGGTGACCTCTGAATTTATACATCTCTATTTCTGCTACTCCAGGCTGAACAATCAGAAACTGAGCTACTCAGATTTTGACTTCATTATATAAACACTCCCCACACACACACAAGAAAGTCTAAAGCAACTTATCAAACCCTATGCATCTTTCAATTACCTGTTGTAGTCACCAAACACCCAATCAAATAATAAATCTAGAATTTTGTGTATTACTTGATGCTTTTACACAGTATTTCAATTCACAGTTCCCTTCATAAACCCAAGTCTAGAAAGCTAAGACGAAGAAAAAACTTCTACTGACTCAATTACAAGCATCGCTTATTTTGATCTGCTAACAAATGAAGTCGCAGAAAACATTTTAAAATGTGTAGAAGTGCTAAAACAATTAATTGGAATATCAGAATCAGTACATTTTCCCCACAGGCCCAAGCACAGTGATGATCTTATGAGACCTAATTTTTATATGTGTATACAGAGATATGGATATTGATCATATTTATTGAGCACTTTTTTCTCATTGCAGTCAAAACAAAAAAATCAGAAAACTGAAGAGGAAGTCTCATGATATTGACTGTCCCAGGTTACATTTTAAAGACTCACATATAACATCCAGAAAATATCGTCTTTGACTTAAATGTTACAGAATTATTCACGGGAATTCTGTAACATTTGGGATTCATTTTATTTTGCTGTGGTTTCTTCCTAAACTTATCTCAAAATCATGATGAACATACTTGCCTTTACACAGATTGTGTTGAATGTGAATATAGTAAAAGTAAGCATCTTGCAGAAAAAAATGTACTTCTGTAGGTGCTGCCAGTGATCGTCAAAATGTCCCAAATTAAGTTAAAAGTAACACAGAGAACTGAGGAATTGAGTTACACTTGTTTAGCTTTTTCTCTCTCATAAAGTTTATTCGATGTTCAAGTAAGTAACACGAGAAGAATGTGAAAGAAAATGCAGTGAATAGACTGTTATTCCAGAACTAGAATGAAGATAATGAAAACTGGCAAATGTTCAACATATAAGTGAGCTCAAACTATGCATTAGTATTCTACATATCCAGAGACAGAAGGATGTCTTATTAATAAAATTAATCACTTTGCCTGAACAAACAAGGGCATACGGCTTCCCACATGCCCTAGAGGTCTGGAAGGCGAGTGGCTGCTGCACCAGCCTTGGGTGGACTCCACTGCCTTGCTTTAGTAGCTCTTGAAGAAAATCTCAAAGCAGACAAGAGTACATGGCCCTCATGAGTCCAAAAGCACGAAATGCACCTCTCTATCCCTATTTTCTCTTACGCATCCCTGCTTACAACTGGTACAAAAGGAAAAGTCAGTCACTAGCTTTAGTCAACTAAATTTCATAACAAGTGAAAAAAACGTGATAACCAATTCTGTGATAACCAATGATGAGACATTACTTATTAATAAAAATAATAGGAACTGGAGATAAAAAACAACCTGATGCATTTCTGGCCTATATTTCACATCAGAACATTTCCAATAGAATATTTTGTTGCTTACTTTTGGTCCTGCTTCCTAAACATCTAATTTAGATATTTGTTGCTGCAATTTCACTCCATTACTTCAATGTTATTTCGTTCCTCTTCGTAGCATCTGTTTATGCATTTGAGGACCATTACTGTATTTCTCTTCAGTCTGCCTTTATAAGAGTTGCATTTTACCTGCGAACTATTGTAAAGCTAAATACATAACTTGATGTCAGAGAGAACTGTCAAACATTTTAAATGCATTATTTAGATTAATGCTACAATTCTGTAATTTTATTTTTTAGGGCATTTACAGAAGGGCAAAAATTGTTGGAATGCAGCAAATAAAAACCCAAGCACTATTAATAATCTTTTTAATACTAATGGTTCTCAATGTTTAGCCAAATCTAAGGACTAAACATGCAGCAATAGGAATAGTTTATCAGTACAAAGTTTTTCTCTAGTACAACTAAAAATTACAGTCACAACAATAGTATTTGAAAATGATATATGAAAGATATTCTCAGCTGAATCTGTGCTTCATTCATAAAAACATAATTTCTTTTTAAAAATTGTTTGCACAAGGAATGTACAGTATATAGTATAAGTCCATGATTATGGACTTATAACATATAAGTCCATTATTATGATTTTATTAATGAATTCAGAAGTGTCAATTCTGCAATAGAATCTCATGACAAATCCTGAACAACAAGAAAAGACTACCTTGAGAATATAAAACTATGGCCATTTCATATTCCTACACTACATTTCATATTCCTACATAATGTATCCATTAAAACCCATGCAAATTTGTATCTGAACTATTTAATACAGACCAATATAAACATGAGTTATGTATTTCATTTTGAATGCATATACCTCTATCAATTACATTTAAGTCTGATACATTTTGTCTTCATTGCATGTAGCATTACCTTCCAACTCTACTGCTCTATATAAACCTAAGTATGTAACGGCTCACAAAAACATAAATCTCATTAGCTTCAAGAGAGACATTAAAAACATGTGACAAAAGAGAAGCACAAAGTGCTTATCCTAAGCTTCTTAAGACACAACTTAAGATAGGTATAACACACAGAGTGAAGACTGGTCCCAAAAAGCAGGTTTTAAACCAATGCATGCATGAACTTCAGAAATGTGATTGTGAGCTGCAGATATAACATGCACTGTCTATCATGTTAGGGCGAATGCTGGTGGTCAAAGACAGGTCCAAAAGATAGGTGAAAATTAAAAAGACGATTGATTCATAACGCAAATATAAGCCCAAGTATTTTAAAAAAAGGTATAATTTAAAAAACCATGAAGCACACTAAACCATGGCAATTGTGACTTACAGTTTGGCACACTTCCTTGAAAATTGAAGCTGTGTATATAACAACATGGATGAGTTGCATAAAACTGCGCAATATAACAGAATGGTTAACAGCAACAGAGGCAAATTCTTCTGTAACTACCCAGACATACACAGGCAAATATTGTGTCTTTCACCCTGATTAAAACCCGTTGAAACCTGACATTAAATTACAAGGTATTACCAATAGGGCCTTCAATGATTTATAAAGGTTTCTATGATAAACCTCAAACATTCATATGATGCCTTAAATATGTATCCAAAAAGGTTTTGAAACTGAAATGGCACACAAGCTAAAAAAAAATTGGCAAATCTTTACTATTCACTACACTCTTAAATTTTTTGTTCAAGTTTTAGAAATAATTCTGCTTTCACTTTACTGTTATCATTAAAATAAGACTTTGAGTTTCTTGGATAAATGAGAAGCTACTCAGAGAGATAAAATGTCAACTTTTTTTCCCTAGTGTTTCTCATTATTTTATACTTCGTATTATTTATACAGGGGAAAAAGACCCTCAGCACTGCCTGCACTGCATATCTTTACCTGCTACTCTGACAGACAACGCCACATCACAGTCTTACTTCATCTTGAAGCCAGTTAAATTTTTTGTCCCCACTTTCAGACAAAGGCTGTTCCCAAACATCAAGCTGACTGCAACCATCAAAGTGTGAAGGCTACATTTACACATACACATATTACTTCCACTTAGTCTGTCTCATACGCTGCTATTTCTAGTCAAAAGACGCCACTCTGGTAGCAACTCTTTTCTTTATAGATTGCTGACTACAGATGCCCTAGCCAATGTGGATAAACCCAAGATTTCCTTGACAGAGCGAGTTTCTCTGTGTGGGGGAAGGGAGGGAGATGCTACACGGTTAGATGAGCAGCCCAGGCATGTGCAAGCCAGCCCTCTGAATTTCAAAGAAACTCCTGACATGTCAAAGGACAAGGAGTAATTAATCATCTAAAAATCAGTCATGTACATTTCCATTGCTACCAGAAGGCTGTAACATATAAAAGTCATCCAAAGCCCATGTCCACCACAACTCTCCTATGAAATAAATGAAATGTGTGTGGCAGCAGCACAACCATATGCAGCTCCTAAATCCTGTCAGCTTTGTCCTGCTCTCATCCAGTGGCTGTGAGGCCACAGGGCTGGACTAGTGATGCTCTCCTGAAGGCTCATTCTTCCACATATGGGAATGGACAGCTGGAGGCACTCAGTATCTCACAGAACGCATACAGGACTTCAGCAAACTCTGATTGATAAATTCACTCTTGTGACTCATGCAATTATACAGAATTGTTGTCCAGCTTTAGAGATACAGTAATCACAGCTGCAAAGTGATAAACAGAGGCCTTGTGCTGGGCTTGATGTGCATTAGGTGCTCGGCTTATGTAACAGCTTCCAAATTACACATCAACCTCAGAAGACTGGGAAAAGACAACCAGGATCAAAATGGTCCCCTTGTGGAAAAATTATGTAATACTTATTGAATTTAATCCTCCAAGGGTGTATCTGCCTGACGAAAAGACAATTCTTCTGTGAAACACATGCAGGATGGAGAGCCATAAAAGTAAAGACCAAGCCCCACAAGGCTGAAATTAACCACAGAGCACCGACTTTAGAGACACAGCTTCCACACTTTGTTCATACCAAAACAAGAGGCAGGAGGGCACAGGGATGCTGTCCACTCCTCCAAATATCACAAAAAAATACCATTTGGTGTAGATGAATATATTATTTTACAAAAAAGCCACGAGAATGAGATCAAGAAATATAACCAAATACATCAAACCATCCCAGGAAATGCATACAAGCATGCAGAACTAGGAAAAAAATAAAATGGTCGGCAGAAGCCTATACCAGAATTTTCCCACATTCTACATGGTTAACCCAATATTTTCCTAAGTGTGTCTACATTTAAAGTTAACTGAGATGTCTATTTTCATATGTGCCATAAATACCCTAATAAGAGCTGCATTTTACAAATGCAGGATACCATAAAATACTCAGCTTTTTACTTTTTTCTTGTTATTTTGGTAGAAAATTTAGTTCTTTCCTCTGATGGTATCAATATCAACACAGTGGCAGGAGAATACCCGTGTCCCTTTGGATGCTTTAAGGCTTGTCTACACACAAGCATTACATTGTTACAAATAACCTCCAAAAATAAATCAAGGTGTTTATTCCTTACATCCTTACACATGAATTCATTCTGATACAGAGACAGTCTTAGATGGCACTTAAAAGTGCTGTTGTAATTCCCAAATAAGGTGAATATACTGTATAGTACAACTTCTTCACACATTTTGCACTGTCACCCAAAAAGAGTTGTACCACTACACAGCTGCAATTGTTTTGGGAGAAACAACATGCACATCTCATATTTCTTACTGAAACAGTCCTACTGGCTAAAAAATTGGGTCTGGAGCAGGCCACACCATCCCAATACTAATGAAAGACTATGAACTTTATTTAAAAATCAAACACTCTAATAAAATAAAAACTTTAAAAAACCACCAGAAAATACCGGTTAATTTAAGAATATGCAGACAACAGTCTTGAAAGGGATGCAGTGTTGTTCACTCAGACTGAAAAAAAAAGAGAAATATGCTACGATCTCTAAACCTTCCCACTCGAAGAATTAGGACACAATTAGAAGACATTTTTTTAATGAAACAGAATGAACATGCTTATAACCTATTTCACAGAACAGCTTAAAAAGTTACATGCTGCAAAATACGACAAATAAGCTCCTATTGCCCAAAACATTGTTTGAGTGTGCACCTCACTCAGAAACCAAGCTTACAACAGAACAAGGAAAATTATTCACAAGAATAACCTCATTCATTTCAACAGAATCCTCACGTGAATAAAGTTACTCATGCACACAGAGAGATAAGGAAGAGGCTATCAGACCCCCCCAATCCCCTATGCATGCTACTACAGCACCAGATGTGACTTGCTACATCCCTCTCTAGCTGGTAGAAAGGGAGTGGGTAGGCGCTTGGCTCTCTTTCCCCTCTTAACGCACCTGCTAATGCAGCTGAGCTGACATGCAAGGGGGGAAATGTACTCCAGGAAAAGAAAGAGCGTAGTTTATTGAGTTCAGGGAACCAGGAAAAAAAAGCAGAGATTTGAAGCATTATTTCAAGTCATAACTGAGTGCTGCCGTGCCCCTCCACTCCTGTAAGCTGTACTGCTCTTAGGCTCAGCTGCAAGGTACTAGCACAGCTCATTGTGAAACACCTCACTTCGAACAGTCCCGAAGAAACTTCGACTTTGAAAGTATTTCCTCCTGTTCTCACTGAAAGAATGTTCTGTTTAACCCAATTTTTTCTTAGAAGATCCATTTAACTATTGAACATTCTGGATTTTCTTTTTTTAAACACAATCTCTGGTGCAATTCACTTATCATATAGACGCAGGTTGTTCAATTCAAGCTGTTGATTAAATATGCTCAACGACATCGATAGTTCTCAGAAAATACCATACAGAGTGTTACATTTATAAAGGCATACAGCCAGCTGGCACAGAGCAGGGAAGGAAATAATCTTACACTTTAAATGTAATTTTAAAGAGAACTTCTTGGGCATTTATTTGCACTGCTTTCTGTATGAATATTCCAATCCAGCGTCCATGCAACTTACTGAGAAAGCAATGCTAATTTCCAATCACATTTACCTGTCTCCCTATGAAAACACAGTTTTCCACACATCACCTGGACAAACTTATTTTACTGTAACTTTGACAGAGACGCACTTCCTTCCCGCAACCCCTGGAACAAGTGTTTACACCGGCTGTTCAGGGAAGGGCAGGCGTGTGCAGACACCGGGATTTCACTGAGGCTGATGCAGCTGTGAAACCCCCCGGGCGAGCTCTCATCGCCCTGGGGCAGAGTGGCCCCGCGGCGCAGACAGACCGGGACGGCGGGATGGAGAGGCACAGAGCTCGGCATGCTGCCTCGGGGGCGGCGGGCGGAGCCCGGCCGGCGCGGGGCCTGCGGGGCCGTCCCGGGGCCTGCGGGGCCGTCCCGGCTGCAGCACGCTGGAGAG
>VZTT01061056.1:45203-70021 GCA_013400855.1 Buphagus erythrorhynchus
TTTTTTTTTTTTTTTTTTACTCTGTGGTACAGTCTGAATATCCCTGAGTGAGTACTGTTAAATATACAAATATGATTTCTCTTCTGGCCTGGTGCTGAGTGCTGGAAGTCCTACTGCAGCATCTCAGTGCAGTTCTTCAGAACTGGTGCAGTTCTGGGACAAGAAGGCAAAATTAAATCACAGAATAATCCTACTGGTTTTTGCCAACTCTCTGAAGTGTCTTTTATTTATGCAAATCACTCTCTAAATATAATAGAATATTTGTGTGCTTTGAGTGCCTATCTTCTTTGAAGAAAAAATTTTAATGCTGGTGTTTATTATCTGTTTCATAACCAGACAGATCTTTATTCAACCCTTATGGAGATACCATCACCACAAAAGAAAAGTAAAAAGGGAAAAACAAATTCTAACTTGATTTTTTCCTTAGTTGTACGTGTATTATTATTTTTTGCTAATGTCTGCATTTTTGGGTACCTGAAGTGCTTTAGAAATTAAGAAATTGCTTTCTCTGACAAATGTTCAGCTGACTGACAAAGTGGCTATGATGAGGTACTTCAAATTTTTGCTACATTAAAAATATTTTTTTCTTTTAGTTTAAATGCAAAGGTACCCCAAATAAATTTTATTTAAAATAATATTCTTAAAAATAACTGTCTTTTGACTGTATTGGTTTGAAGAACTATGATTTGATACTACAACGATGTAGACATTTCTGAGTAATTTTTTTATGAAACATAATACTTGTTTCATACAATGCGTAATCCTGTGAACATTTCTGAAATTAGTGCATACAGCTGTGAAAGGTCATATGCTACTATTCAGAGTGCTATATCCTATACTAGGCTATACTATACTAGGCTCAAGTATTTGCAGGCTTGTGTCCCTTCTCTGTAATATGAGAAAAATATAGTTTCTATAAAAATGGAAATATCATTAATTGGTCTGGAGTGTAAGCTGATATTAACAATAGCTTTTTTCTCCTGTTGCACACAGTGTTCCTACATAATTGCATAATCAATCCACAAAACCAAGTCCTTGTGATTTAAAAATCTCTCACTTCTGGAACTTCCAGAGACAAAGAAATGCTTTTTAAAACTTGTGTATTTCAATAATATGTGAATATCAGCATTAAACAGAATGACCTAATTGCCACCTTCCAATACCTAAAGGGAGTCTACAAGAAAAATGAAAACTGATTTTTTACAGGAGCATGTAGTGACAAGGTGAGTGAAAACGGCTTCAAACTGGAAGAAAGTAGGTTTAGATTAGACATTAGGAAGGAATTCTTTACTTTGAGAGTGGTGAGGCACTGGAACAGATTGTTCAGAGAAGCTGTGGATGCCTCATCCCTGGGAATTGCTCAAGGCCAGGTTGGATGGGGCTCTGAACAACCTGATCCAGTGAAAGGTGTCCCTACCCATGGCAGGGGGATTGGAACCAGCTGATCTTTAATGTCCCTTTCAAGCCAAACCATTATATGTTTCTGTGACAGATCCTACTCTGCCTTTTAAACTATTGTCTTTCAATGGCCCGGATTTTTCAGAGTTCAACCATCTTTTTCATCTTTTTCTCCTAACTTTTCTCATCCTAACTTTTATCATCAGAACTGGTGGGATGCTTTTAGAGATATCTGGAAAGTGCCATCTTGGTACTTAGTTCATTAGTGGAAGTTTGAATAGTTGTCAGATTTAATCCTGCAAGCTGCTCTCCTGTGTTCCTTGACTTATTTTAAGTACTTAAGATCTCAGTATGCCTGAGTTGTATCTTCTATTCAATTTCTTATACAGAGCCATGTTTTGCAGAACTAATATTTGATATAATATTCATTAAGTTGAGTATACTACTTCGGTGTTGCAGTTGTTTCTAAATTATAGGTAGATCTTCAATTTATTATCAAGGAATTTCACCTATTAACCAGCAATGAGGAAGAAAAACTGAAACTGAAGACTTTTGAAACAATTGTTTAAATCTACACTGCTTTTTACAGCTTTCTCAAATAGTTTTTTAAAATTATAAATATGAAAAACTGTTTGTATTTTAATAAGTACTTTTGTAAGAGCAGTGTGAAGGTGTAACTCCTTTAAATGTTGATCTAAACATTCAGTCTTACAACTAAATAAAATGAGGTCCAGAGGAGTCCAGAGATTGTACAATCAGTAATCCAGAGCTGTGTCTCACTTATTGTCTTTAAGGTATGTACAAATGTTGAGATTGTTGAGAGGTACTTTTTATTACTGCTAGCTATCTGTGCTGGCAGTAGGCACATTTCAATTACTAGCATGTATAATGAGAAGAACACACAGCACTAGTCCCTGTTGGTTGCACTGCTTCAGAGATGATGTCTAGATGGTGACATTGAACACACGACTCCAGAAGGATTGTCCCAGTTTTTGCTGTCAGACTTTCATTCTTCAGTTCACATGGGCAGCTTTCTTTCAGCTAAAGAAATCTGTTGCAGGGGAGGGGAATAAGTTATCACAGCTGGCAGAGGCAAACAGTACAACATGCACAGCTGAACAAATGTAACATCCTGAATTGCCATAAGTACTTGGAGGGAAGAGCTGCTACAGAAGTCAAGACTAAGCCAACTAGCTGTTTAAGTTTGAAAGCAGGTTCCCAGAGTCTGCCTTCTTCTGCTTGGAATGCAGATTAATTTTTGATTATAAAGAAGTTCCACCTCTTGGATGATTTTTCCCCTTTCCAGTTGAGATACCAATACATGAGGAAATGGTAACTGCCATAATGGAGACATTCCTGTTACAGTTAATGTCCTTTTATTAAAGAAAAATATAAATAAAATAAGAAATAATTGGCAAAAAGAATGGAAAATAAAAAGTGGGTTTTCTCTCTAGCCCACTGCTGGGTGAAAATACACATGACCTTGGATACACTTCCTTAAATTAGACATTTGGATTGATGGGATATGGACTATGGCAGGTACTGAGAGATGGCTGTGTGCTTGGTAAATGTAGTGGAGAGGGAATATGGATAGTCTTTGTGGTGCTTTGAACATGAATTGTCAGATGTCTGTTCCATGCCTATGACAGCCTTACAAGCTGTAAGGGATCATATGTGTCTGTGACAAGTTCATGTCTTCTGAAAAAGTAAGACTTACTAGAAAAATTCCAACTTTTATTGACTGAAGTTATTCAGTTCCTAGGACTGTCACAGTGGAAGCATTAGGGGCATGAAGCATAAGGAGGCCTTAACCATTTACATCCAAGCCATCTCAGAAGACTTTGAACTTTAATGCTGGCAGTAATTATCTGTGTTTGTGAAATTAAAGTATTGCTGAACTAGAGTGGCAACTGTAGAGAATTAGGGGATACAAACATTCCCTCTAAGCAATAGCAGAAAAATATATGAAGACTTTGTTATTTTAAAATAAAAGTAAGGGGGGGAAAATGCATACAAGCTTGAACATTTTGAAAGTATATGCATAGTAGGTATCCTCAGCAGTAAAGTAGGGTAAGCATACCTAAAACTTCAGTTAACAAAGGTACTTTCAATATTTATTTCCTATAGCCTTTTAATATATTTTTATTTTATTTAAGAATTATTTTTTTAAATGACTATTCTTCCATGTGACTTTCAGTTTAGTTACAATTACTGCTGAAGACTACTTTGCATAGAAGCTGGATAAACGCAAACACTTACAGATGGAATTGCCATGCAACCATTCATCTTTGTACCTACGCATTCACAGAGACAGGAGAAGGTGTTTGACACATAGAACAGTGGAGATTATTGTATGTTTCTAAGGGATGTTGTTCATTTTAGTAAGTAATGAAAGAATGGGACTCAAAAGTTTAACCAGAGGAAAATAAAAAAAACAAACATAGTATACGATCAGTCTTTCTAAAGCATTTAATTTTAGCAAAACTCAGAGGACATAATTTTTTTTTTTTTGTGGTGCTAGGGAAATGAGAGGGCAGGTCTTCAGCACCAAACAATCTCTGTTTGAAAATAATGTGATGCAAGAGAAATAAGAAAGAATCCACATTTGTCTTCAAAGCTTACCTGAAAGATTCTGGATCTTACGTAGGAATTAAAAATCAGATAAATTTAAGCATCAGTGGAAGCAAGATATTATAGAAAGGATGAAAAATTGTAAATATCTTCAGAGAAATAGGGATAGCAATCTGGACAAAATGCAATCTTTCAGGTGATTGTAACAACAAGATACTACTTGATATAAAAGGAGCATAAATTGAAGGCAAAGAATATCCTCATATACTTTCAAAGCTTGTGTGAAAATATATGTTGTGGACCAATCACAGACAACCAGAGAAAATGGCTATCTGGCACTTTATTAATGGAGTTCTCCTATCTCACTTGTTTGTAATGGCATTCAAAAGCACAACAGCCTTCTCTGACAGTAATGCTCAACAGGTGGCAGATGATGTTGACATGAGATGTTAGAAAGTTATCTCAATTCCTTTTATAAGAAAGATTGGAATTTCAAATTGTAATATGGCAAGCTGGAAAGCCAAATCTGATAAGCAGAAGACTGTAATACAATCGGAAGCAGGTAGATGTAGTAATAGAAAAGAGATCGGGAAAGCTCTGTATCTAAAACTTGCTTTTCTGAACTGCTTGAATAACGTTTATAAACACTAGATGGCAAGTTGCAAAGGGCATGAATGATTTGTGATGACCTGTAATGTCCTAAAGAAGATTGTGTTTTACGTTTTTTCTTGTCTTTGAGTACAGCCTCTCTGAGCAGAGAGGCTCAATCTCAAATCTGAGATTGTAATAGATTCTGCTGTTCATATTTTGTGTACATAAAAGTAAGGGGCTTTTACTCTAGCGTAATTACAAAACAGTTGATGTTACATATTTCTAATCTAATGGTGATCCAACCACTTTTGCCATCTTACAAGTGATCTTTTAGTAAATTCTCTGAATGTCACTTGTGTAAAGAATCACTTACCAGTTGATGTTCTGTAAGTTAGTATTTTCATAGATTTTATTCTTGAATTCTGTATTTCCAGCCTGGATATATTTGTAATCTATCTTCATTCATACTGGCTATTCACTTACTTCACTCATACTGGCCATTCTTTTCGTTCTCTGCTGCTAAACTGCTGTATTGGAGCACTTCCGATTTAACATGAAAATACCCAAAGTGCTACTCCTATCTAAAAATTATTATATGTTTGAGATGGATCTCTCCTATGCAGTGAAATACTGAAGTGAAAACCATGAGGTAATTTATGTTCTGAGTTTGATTCTTCAAAGTATGATAAACTTAATGGAATTTTTTTAGTGCATGTATCACTGAGATACTTATCCATGCTTGCATGAGAGAGAGGCTTTATAGAGCATCATACAGTTTGCCAGAACTGTGGCTTCTGAAAGTCACAATAAGCAGTTTAAAATGTTTTAAAATATGCTATTCCATGATTTATAATCTTTGTATCTTGTGCATTGTGAGATGTGGTTAGTGCAGACATGAGTTATGCATATGTATGTTTCAAAAATTGCCTATGATCAAAGTACACATGAGATAGTATCTTAAAACCATGTAAATTTACTATTAGGAATTTGTCAGTGTGGATTTGTTAGGGAGTCATGTAGTTATGTTCTCTGGAGATTTTCTCTGTATTTTGAAAACGGTAGAATGTAGATATTTGAAAACATCCTGCTAAGAAAAACCACAGGACGATGGGAGGCATCAGGCCTCTCTAATTTTAAAATTCATGATTGACAAAGCCATTCGTTTTGTAGTCATGCATATTCTTTACTAGTACTTCCCGTAAAATATCTCTTCCTTTCTTTGCCTCTCAGGTACATTCATCTGTAACTCTAAAAGGGCTAACTTCATCATCAAATCTCTTCAGCTAACACAGGGGAGAGAACTCTCATATAGACTTGGAACCATGTAATCATTTAGGCAAGAAAAGGCCTTTAAGATCATTGACTCCAACAGTTAACCTTACACTGGCAAGTCCCACTAAACCATCTTTCCAAGTGCTATGTCCACACATCTGTTGCATACCTCCAGAGAAGGTGATTGCCACTTCCCTAGGCAGCCTGTTTCCATGCATGGTAACACTTTAGAAACACTTTAGAAATATTTCCTAATGCCCAATCGCCATGGCACAACTTTAGGCCATGTCTTTAGGCCATGTCCTTTCTTCTTGTCACTGGTTGCCTGGGAGAAGAGGCCAACCCCCACCTGGCCCCACTCTCCTTCCAGGCAGGTGTGGAGAGTGATAATGTCACCCTGAGCCTCCTTTTCTGCAGGATAAACACCCCCAGCTCCCTCAGCTGCTCCTCACAGCACTGGTGCTCCAGACCCTGCCCCAGCTCCGTTCCCTTCTCTGGACTCACTCCAGCCCCTCAGGGCCTTTCTTGCAGGGAGGGCCCAGAACTGGACACAGCACTCGAGGTGTGGCCTCAGCAGTGCCCAGGACAGGGGGACAATCCCTGCCCTGCTCCTGCTGGCCACACTATTGCTGATCCAGGCCAGGATGCCATTGGCCTTCTTGGCCACCTGGGCACACCCTGGCTCATGTTCAGCTGCTGTCACCAGCACCCCCAGGTCCTTTCCAGCCACTCTGTCCCAGCCTGTGGCACTGCCTGGGGTTGTTGTGACCCAAGGGCAGGACCTGGCACTTGGCCTTGTTCAACCTCACACCATTGGCCTCAGCCATGATCCAGCCTGTCCAGATCCCTCTGCAGAGCCTTCCTGCCCTCCAGCAGATCAACACTCACACCCAGCTGAGTATCATCCTTAGAGCTCGTGCTAGACAAAGAGGACAAGCATTTTGCTAATGGATTTAATAAATATTTGCTGGCAGCAGAACTGCTGGGTTCCATTCCTGACTCTGGACTCTTTAAATAAAAGATTTTGCATGTGCATTTGGAAGAAAGACCTTGGTCTTCTTTCTTGCCTAAGAGCACTTCAGCAAGTGTGATTTTTTTCTTAAAATCTTGGATATTCTGGAAAATATTTTTCAAATTTCCCCTATTGGATATAAGAGAAATATATTTTGTTTTGTCTAACCCTTAAAAAAAATATCTCTTCTGTTCTGTCCATCTGTTAAAATTCAGCCTAAGGCAGATTCCTGGCTCAGGCAAAATATGAAATTTAAAATCTGTGGGTTTGTGCAGCTGGCAAAATTTCTTCCCCCTCTTTTCAGCAATTCAAATGGATTTCATTGTTAGACAATCTTATTAAAAGAAAGAGGTGTTAGTCCAATTTACAACATGATTATGTTGTCACTACTGTTGTCTGATAAAAGGTCAGCAGCGTGTTTTCTGGTGAGTGAAAAAGTAAGAAAGATCATGAAAGCAGTGCTGAGTTGGGCATTCACTTTTATTTGCTCAGCCACCTGCCGCTTCAGACCTATACAAGGAATATGCCTGCCCTGCAGCCAGCAGAGAAGTACAGAGATAGTCCAGCTATCCACACAGTTGGGCTTGTTTATATCAAGCAATCTGGGAGCAGCAGCATGGAGTCCTGTGTGAGTCAAGGTATTCAGGTGACAAATGAGAGTTGATTAGCTTATGCACTGATGCCTTTAGACCTCTTCCAATGCTTCTGCTATCTCTTTTAAAAGGAGTTTGTGCATTTCTGTACTAAACTACAGGCATACTTTGAAAGGAGATACTATTACACCTGACAAATTAAATTTACAATTTACTTAATTTTCAGATGTGTTTAGTTAAAATATTTTACATTTCTTGTTTTCTGTGTTCAAGTATTCAAGGACTAAAATCTTTACAGTATTTGTGTTTCATATGCCATAAATATCTGAGCTATGCAAGCAGAAAAGATAATATTTATTTACAATGATCATGCTTTTATTTTCCCCCATGTTTCTCAGTTTCTAAGTCACTGAAGAGTTTACCCTTATACTAATCAACTGTACTTTGTAGAGATACTTTTTCATTGACAGAGAGACAGATTGTCTTTTCCTCAGCACTGCAGCCCACTCCAAGCAGATGACTAAAGAACCATGAAGAGCATATGCTCGGCTACGACAGTGAATGCTACACAAGCATTTTTCCTACTGTTGTGAAATGTGGCTGTTAACATCTCTCCATTTTTCTCAGTGCACTCAAAGACTTATTCAGTTGCTAATGCTGTTTGAGTCATGGAATATCTTTGCCTACCACATGGAAACAGGAGGAAAAACATGGAACATATGCTTTTATAAGGAGGCTCTAAGAGAATATACAATAGCAATGGTGAAATTCTAGCAATACCCATAGAACTATGGAAAAAATCTTTCACAGGGGAAAAAATATCATTATACTTTTCCTCTAACTTTTAGAGTTCAAATTATATACACCACAGTTTGAAATTTGGTTTATGGAAACAATCTAACAGATTTGAAATTCTACTTTTAATTACTGAGGGATTTATACAATCCTGTCTTTGAAACGGACAGTCTTTAAAAATGTAGGTCCATTAACTTTGCATAGAGATTTGGATATTTGTGCTTACGGGGAGTCATGTATGCTGCTTTTACTTTGAAATACGATGGTGATTTAGGACTACACATACAGAAATGCTGAGTGAACAGATTGTATCTCATAAAATAGTAGAAACTCATCATTTTAAGTTGTGAATATGGATAAACAAATAGTTGATAATCCTTAAGATGTACATTATTAATATGGAAGTCATGCAGGCTACGTAATATAAGCACTGAGAGATTACATGGTCCTGTATTACTCACATGATCCAGTGATCCCTGGAAACCAGGCAAAGACTTGGTTAACTGTAAAAGTTAGAACAAGTCTGGATGCCATCTAAGGACAGAAAATAACCTGTCAACATTTTTAGCCATCTTTAAGAATTCTGCTGTGATAAAATTCATTTATTTCTGCTGTTTAAGTGAGATCCCACTAGTTTAGTTCTACAGGATAGACTACATCTAAATTCTATATAGGTCTGATAATCTTTCCTAAGAAAATTGTGTGGTTCCCTGACCCCGAGTATCTAACAGAACAAAGACATCAGAAGTAAATCACCTTTGTGGGGTGCAGTGGGCATCAAGGCAGCTGTTTGACTGCTGACCTGTTTGGTAGTGCTTTCTGTACTGTAAATCTTCTTCATCTTTTATCATATGATGCCTTGATCCATGGTCATTGAGATAAAAAGTAATTTTTTTTTTGGTGAAACTCTGAGAGAGAGTGCAGTCATGCAGGTCACCTCACTTTCAGTCATAAATCAAACAAAGCATTCTGTGACAAAAATAAAAAAATCTCATACTGCTCAAGATTATTTACCCTGCTTATACAAGATAATCAATTCAAACCTCAGAGGGAGGTCACTGCCTGTGGTCATACTTTTAAAGATATTATACTGGCGTCTAGCAGGAGCATGTAACACTGCAGAGTTTGCAGGATTATTTCTGTAACATTTAGAATAAGCAATAGAGCCCATTTTAACCATGTTATTTTAAAACTAATTTTTGCAACCTAATAAATGATTAAAGCCTAATCTATCTGCACTGGTAGGCACTTTCCTGAAACTTTTAGGTGACTATCACATACTTAATTTTGCCTACCTACAGTATTTTACTGCGTGATTCAGCAAAATAATTAAGCTTATGTAGTTTTGTAGATTTCAACAAGATCATGCACATTCTCAGGATTTGATATACACCTTATTAACTTGGGGAACTGAGATCCAAATACTAGTCTTACAGGATTGCACCCATCCCGATGTATCTCGGATTTGAGTTAGTCTTCTGAGTACAGACACTTTGGCATAGCCTTCCACACAGGATCAATCTTAAAGAGGTGTCCTAGGGTGACTTTATAAGAAAAAGTTGCAATTTAAGAATTTCTATTCAACAAAAGAAGGAAAATCAAACTAGGAACCCTTTTTCAGGAAATTACAATCACATCGGGATACAGTGAAATCTAAGCAGGACATTCAATGCCAGTGAGTTCTTTTTCAGAAGATTCATCTGGTCATTCCTGTTCCCCAAACTATTTTTTTTCTAAAGCCTCAGAGGTGCAATGATGAACAGAAAAATATTCTGCTTTCCACAGAACTACTTTCCATTACAAAAGAGCTAGTTTGCTGAGTTTGGATAAATACATAGTGCTTTGCCTGTTCCTCATAGTAACCCATCTCTCTATACCCTGACACCTATTGTATAGACTTTTCTTCAGTTTTCTACTTTCCAAAATTCCATCCAAAAACTCCTTCCAAAATTTCATTCAGAGTGTGCTAAATTGTAGCTTTAATATAAATTAATATTCCACTTTTAAGAACATTTATAGAAATATTTGAAAAAGTGGACTGCACTTGCCTTTGCAGAATGGGGCTACTCATGTAGTTTACATGTCTTGTCTCATGCAACCTGATTAAAAGCAGCTAATAATCTGCCAAAGATGTTGACAGCAATCAATTAATGAACTCACTGGTGAGATTTTAAATTTCCACTTTTCTCAACTAACTTGGTGCACCTCACTGGCTAATCTGAAAGCTTCATATGATTATGTACTAAACAGTATAATTTTAAGGTTATGCTAAATGTATCAATCACAAATCCAGAGTTTCTCTTTCACTGCTTGTAATATTAAACATGAATTTTTTTTTAATGTCTATATATATTAGCAATTATTTTACTGAAATGGTCTACTTTTAATACATGTAGGACCAGAAGCTAATCCTGACATTTTAATGTAATTTCTATTCTATATTTTCAGGTTTTTCTCTAAGACGTGTCTCCCTTAAATTTTGAAAAGTAGAGAGTCAAACTCAAATGGCTAGTAAATTCTATATGCCAAATTCTATAAATAAACTATGAAGATGAAAATATTTGAGCTAGTAATCTTCTATGCAAATTGAATTCAACATAGGTAGAATAGTCCTCTCAAAAACTCTGTAGAGAAATACTGAAGTCTTTAACTTTCAATCTTTACGAGTAAGATTGAAAGGGGTTTGGTTTTGTTTTTGTTTTTTTCAGGAGATAATTTAAGTTTCACTGAATTTTTCGGGTTGTGGATAATAATAACATTTGCATAATTCAGTTGTAGTAGCATTAATAGGTCTTCTTTTTAAGGTTGCCACATAGAAGGCTTTTGTTATGAAAAAAAGCCCTACAACTTTCAATCCTACCTGAGGAAAGCTATGACAAAATATGAAGAAAAACCCCTGAAATCTTTCTTCTGTCTTACGCAGTAAGTCTCAAAACACAGTTCAGTGGGTGCCTTGTCCTCACATCAGTGATAGCAGAATATGTGTGATTTTTACAGGAGCACTAAAGGGCTCGTGTAGAGTTGATAGCCTTATGTATGTTCACAGCTTTTTGTTTGTTCTTCAGTTTAAAGAAACTGGATGTAGCTGAGGGCATTGCCTTGAGAATGAGCTCCTAAAGGGACTGACCAGGGCTGTGTGGCTGAGGTCTCTCATGGCCTGAATAAATCATTTGCTTTTCCCAGGTGTCTCTGGCAAAGTATTTCCTGGAGGATAAATGGAAGCTGATGTGCCAGTTGGCATTTAGTTTCTGATATGAATAAAACACTACCTGGTTTTCTTTAACATCTTCTAGTCTGTTTTATCAACTGCCAGAAAACATTTCAAATTAGCATGTCACATTCTATAGACAACTGAGAGACAAATTCTCTCAAACACAGTGTATTAGGCTAAATAATGTAACATATTGTTTGAAAAATCAATAGATCAAAGTAAGTGGGTTTGGTGTTTCACAGATCTAAACAAAAAGTACATTATAAATCAAATTAAGCACCAAAACTCTGTGAAAAAAGTCCACCACATAACAGTAATTACTCATTTACTTGCTTTGTCCTCCCTTGCCAGTATTTCCTATCTGAAGATTATACCATCAAGAAATAATGCTGATGTTTGTTTTCAAAGGCTTTTTGTCAAAACTGCTTTATAAATCTAAGCAAATCGGAAAAACCTCAGGAAGTGAACAGCAGCACCTTTCTAAAATCTAACTATAAAAAAAGATAATTTATAGGTATACTATTTTTCAATGGAGTTTGTACTCTTCTTACGGCAAGAAGTATTCAAGATTGATTGCATAATTTTAAAAAATTGCAATATTTAAAAAATATATTTTTAAAACATAAGAAAATTGCAGTGTCATCAGCATTTCACCAGAAATGCCTCTTGAGAAGGGGTTGAATTCACCATCACAGATGCTCACCAGCAGAAGTAAGATTTCCTTTTTCCCAAATTAAAGTCTCTTCCTTTATCATTCCCTAAGTAAGGCTTTTTCCTCAGAACTACCTCACTGAGGATGACTCCACCCTGTGATGAGATCTTCAATGAGGAAGTGATTTCTGTGCAGATCTTGGACTACTGTCAAGAAAGCTTTTTGGATTTCCTACGTATTAAATTATTTGAGTTGTAAAAATCCACAGGAAAACTAGTAATAAAAAAATTGAGAATATGGAGATTAAATTAATTAAAAGAAAGGAAAGGCTTGAGCTTCCACTCTAGTTTCTTCATGGAAAATTAGCCAGGTCTTCTTGGAAGTATAATACTAGAAGGTCAGTGGATGAAATAAGGGCCTAGTTCTCTGAATAATAATGGGACACAAATATATTTTTCTCCTTTTGGAATGACAGCTCAAGTCAGAGACTTCCAGCTTCTTCCTTTCCAGCTTAATAAATCTTAAATAACTTTTTTGGAAAATAGGATCTGCTATCCTCCCTTGCAGTCAGGGAGGAGATCTAACAGATTTAAATGCCTCATCAGGCTGAGAAAATAATTTGACTCAAATTTCATGTTATTATAAAAAGTGGTCATCGCCCCATTTGCTGATCACTCATACCTAGAAAACAAATTGGTTGATGAAAGATGAAACATGATTGTTTTCCAAGAATGAATACACTCTGTTGGAGCTCTTGAGTTGCATAGAATTCAAGAAGACCTTCTAAAATCTATTCGACAAATCCAGATTTTTAAAATCTGGCCAGAGTCTACAGCCAGTCAGGCATGGAGGGGGCATTGCCTGGATCAGCATGGGAGATTTAAATGGCTCCAGGGGGCACAAGGAACAGGAGCTGGCAAATAGGACTTGGTGTGTCAGAAGAATGTGACATGGCAGTGTGCACAGCAGTTCACGCAGGCAGGGGGAGCAGGAAAGACACAGCCACCCTCCCAGCTCCTGAATGGGGTGTTTGGTTTTCCCCTAACTTGCCCGAGGTGAACTGCCCACAGCTGAAAGCCATTCTACTAGGAGCATGGCGACCCAGACGAAGCTCCCCTCAGTCAGAAAAAGGAGACCTAAAATATGGCAGAGAATGGAAATGGGTCCCTGCTAAGAGAGGTAGAAGAATCCCCTCCCAGCCTGTCTCTCCTTCCCAAGTGCCCTTACAGAACAGGTATGAAGCCCTGTATCTTGAGGATTGGATGAATTGAAGGAGGAGGTATATCTGCCCAGAACAACATGGTCAACCAGATGAACACAATTTCAAGTATTAAAATAGAAAGAAGGGTAGTTGTAGTGGGTGACTTATTTCTGAAGGGAACCAAGGGCCCTGTGTGCCAACCAGACCCATCCCACAGGGATGTCTGCTGCCTTCCTGAGGCCTGGGTAAAGGATATTACCAGGAGACTCCCCAGACTAATCTGGTCCACTGATTACTACTGGATGCTGTCCTGGTGAGCAGTGATGAGGCTGATAAGAGAAGCACCAGGGTAATCAAAAAGGACTTCAAGGCACTGGGTCACCTGGTTGAAGGGACAGGAGCAGGTGGTATTCTCCTCAATTCCTTCAGGGATTCCAGCAGGAATGAACCCCAAAGAGAACAGGAAAACCCACATGATCAATAAGTGGCTCACAAGCCTATGGGACCCAGTAGGATTTATGCTACTGTAATGAGGGAGCTGGCACAATAACTTGCCAAGCCACTTTCTATAATTTGTCATCAGTCCTGGCTAACTTAGGAGGTCCCAATTGACTAGAGGTTGGCCAATGTGACATCCATTCGCAAAAAGGGCCAGAAGTAGGATCTAGGGCACAGCTTGACCTCAGTGCTGGGGAAGGTTATGAAACAGATCACCTTGGGTGCAATCACACAGCACATGCAGGGCAACCAGGGGATCAGGTGATCCACCTGGTGGATGCAGAGAAGGCAGTGGTTATTGTCTACCCGGCCTTCAGCATTCTCCTGGAAAAGCTGCAGCCCATGGCTTGGACAGGAGCACTCTTTGCTGGGTTAAGAACTGGCTGGATGGCCAGGCCCAGAGAGTGGTGGTGAACGGTGCTGCATCCAGCTGGGGATCATCACCAGTGGGGTCCCCCAGGGGTCTGTGCTGGGGCCAGTCCTGTTTGATATCTTTATTGATGACATGGATGAGGGGATTGAGTTTACTATTAGCAAATCCATGAATGACCTCCAAGGTGGGCAGCGGTGTTGATCTGCTGGAGGGCAGGAAGGCTCTGCAGAGGGATCTGGACAGGCTGGATCATGGCTGAGGCCAATGGTGTGAGGTTGAACAAGGCCAAGTGCCAGGTCCTGCCCTTGGGTCACAACAACCCCAGGCAGTGCCACAGGCTGGGACAGAGTGGCTGGAAAGGACCTGGGGGTGCTGGTGACAGCAGCTGAACATGAGCCAGGGTGTGCCCAGGTGGCCAAGAAGGCCAATGGCATCCTGGCCTGGATCAGCAATAGTGTGGCCAGCAGGAGCAGGGCAGGGATTGTCCCCCTGTCCTGGGCACTGCTGAGGCCACACCTCGAGTGCTGTGTCCAGTTCTGGGCCCTCCCTGCAAGAAAGGCCCTGAGGGGCTGGAGTGAGTCCAGAGAAGTGTGGTCCTTATTACTGAATACACCTAGAGACATTTTAACTAAAAATCATTATTTTGTTTTAAGTCAAAATTACAGGCAATAAAAATATAGTTTCATATCGTAATATCACTTACACTGCTGACAGTGTAAATGGTAGTTCAGAGTGCAATGTGAAACACACTAAAGACTTAGGAGAATGAGGTCAACAAAGTATTTTTTTAAAGTAAAACCCACTTCAGTTTAAGCTCACTTTGAAATCATAGAATATGAATAAAAATTGATCTGGAAGAAATGTCTTTCTAAAATTTTGCTGTAAACTTTCACTTTACCCTAGCCTTGTTTTGTTTAGGAAGCAATACATACTGTGAACTAGTTAGGGATAGTAACATATACCATGAAATTAACTTCAGATTTATTTATGAAACACATTGAGTAAGGAAACTACTTACAGATTTTGCTAGGGGAAAGGAAAATTTATAGACAGATTATATTGCTGTTTTAAAGTGTTAAAAATTAGCATATTGAAGGGCACTTGCACATTCTTGCCCTTACTCCCATACATTAATGTTTAGTTCAAGTCTTGGGCAATACCAGCTCAGGTAAAACCCTAAAATGCTGTCTGTTTGTGGCATCTTTTGTTTATCTTGCCATGCTTACCAAATAGAGTAAAGTAAGTCAATGGAGCTGTTCACAGGATTTTATTCAAGGGACAACAAAATCCAGCTACATTTTTGGTATGACACATTTTTTCCATTCTTATCCATAATTCATTTGTGCAAGTGGGATTTTTTACATTTTAATAAACAACATGAAAGAAAGAGCTATTCTCATGACATTTGCACAGCAACAAAGAAGTGTTGAAATGTGTACAGTAGCCCTTTCTTGTGATATGTTTAGGCTGATTTCTCTGATTAAGGTGTTTAGTCACCCTTATTTAACAAACACAGTTAACACAATTATTTAATATTACAGCAGTCTTGGTTTTTTTATTGTCTAGAAAACCAAAATATGAGAAAAATATGTTATCAGGATACCATTTGAATTGGGGATTATTTTTAATTGTTTTTGTACATTTCACTAAGGAAAATGACAAGGTCTGTATTGTCCAGGAATTCTTTCCCATCTGAAAAGTGATGTTCATACAAAACAAGAGCAAGAAAAGAGAGCAGCTACTATATTGCAGAAATAAACCTATGTTGAATCCAAACCACTGAATCATTTTGCAAAAAAAATTGCTGCAAATAAATTTCAAAAGCAACTAACATTTTCAGAGTATCTGTTCAAAACTTTCTTGTAGGAATATTGACCACCACATCTGAGATTTTTTAGGGTCTTTTTGTAATTGTGCTGCATCTGATGCACCTCTTTTAACAAAACTAAGTAAACATAAAGAGAACAGAAACATTCTTAAGAAGCATGAATCAACAGGGATATATTAGTACACTAGGTAATGTACCAAGCACACTTATAGAGACCACTTAATAATGAATGCATAGTACATCTGCTACCTCCCAGTGGTTAGGAATGGGAAGTGTCTCACTAATGAGCACTGACATGAAGGTATGCTTCAAAATCAAGGGCTAACAAATTATTTGAACTTGATAATATTTATAAAAGCACTACTTTTATTTTTACTGTAATTAATAGGATTTGACGAGATGGAGGTGGGAATACTTCTTTATTGCAAGATACATCTAAAAATTTAATATTTCTGTCTGTTTAAATGCAAATAACTAAAGGCAATCTGTCTATTGCTACTTGCTTAATGGAAATTACCTTCAAATTAGGCAATCATATTTTGCACTCTGTCTCCAGTCCTTACCTGCCCTTCAGCCTTTCCTGAAAACTGGAAGAGTTCAATGTGCCAATTAGTCCAGGGTCATGAAAGCAATTAGAAGTATTGAAACCAGTGGCTCTTTTAATTGCTTGGAGGTACTCGATCACCCACCTCTCTTTTTTTCTTTTAAAAAATAATTGGGAGGTATTAAGTGACTCAAAGAATCACAGAATAAGCTGAGTAGGTGGGGACCCACAGGGATCATCAAATCCAACTCCTGGTCCTTCAAAGTACCATCCCCAAGAGTCACACCATGTGCCTGAGTGTTATACAAATGCTTCTTGAATGCTGTCAGGCTGGTGCTGTGACCACTGCCCCGGGGAACTGTTCCAGCGCCCAAACACCCTCTAGGGGAAGAACCTTTTCCTGATATCCAACTTCCCCTGACACAACTCCAGGCCCTTGCCTTGTGTCTGTCACTGGTCACAAAGAGCAGAGATCAGTGCCTGCCCCTCCTATTCCCCTCAAGGAAATCGTAACTGCACTGAGGTCTCCCTTGTATCTCCTCCAGACTGAGCAGACCATTTGGCTTCTTCTCAAGGTCCTTCACCTTCTTTGTTGCCCTCCTTTGGACACCCTCTAATAGCTTTCTACCTTTTTTATATTGTATATTTTATACCAGAGCTGCCCCCAGCACTCGAGGTGAGGCTGCCCCAGTGCAGAGCACAGCAGGACAATCCCCTCCCTTGCCTGGCTGGTGATGCTGTCCCTGATGTCCCCAGGACACGCTTGGCCCTCCTGGCTGCCAGGGCACTGCTGGCTCGTGGTCAGCTTGCCATGGAACAGAAACCCAGGGCTCTTTCCATGGCACAGCTCTCCAGCCTCTCATTCCCCAGTCTGTCTGTGCATCCAGGGCTGCTCCATCCCAGGGGCAGAATCTGGCACCAGCCCTTGTGGAACTTCACGTGGTTGATGATTGCCCACTCAAATTGTTGAGGTTTCTCTGCAGGCCCTCTCTACCCTCAAGGGAGTCAACAGCTCCTTTCAAAAATCAGATGAGAGAAGTTTTGCAATGACCTCAGACAGCTCTTTGAGGATTCTTGGATGAATCCCATCAGGTCCCTACATAGATCTGTAGGGATGCAGCTGCAGCAGCTTATACTGCACAGTTTCAGTGTCAACAGGGAGCTGATCATTCTCACAGCCGTGATCCTCCACCTCAGGGCGCTGAGACTCCCATTT
The DNA here is from genome assembly GCA_013400855.1 of Buphagus erythrorhynchus. Classification (NCBI taxonomy): domain Eukaryota; kingdom Metazoa; phylum Chordata; class Aves; order Passeriformes; family Sturnidae; genus Buphagus; species Buphagus erythrorhynchus. Next base: position 62,959 of record VZTT01061056.1, read on the forward strand.
TCCATCATTCATGTTGACAGACAAAAAGAATACGTTAAGAGAAGGAGTGGGATGTCTATCAAAGTGTGCTTGCCATTAACATTGTCACAGTGGAAACTGAGTATCCAGATGCAGAAGGAAGAAGTGTAAATCATTTATAAATAAACAAAAATGTCCATGTTCAGTGTAAAATTATTTTAGATCATAAAGATCCAGATGTGGCCATAATAACATTTTCATTATGCTGTTGAAACTAAGATATTCTGTAGTCTTGAAATGCAATTGCTAGATGCTCAAGAAGTTTTCCTAGCTTCAAGTAAATTCCTAGTATTAACATGTAATGTTGCATAAGCAAGCCTGTCTCACACAGCTGATCATTTTAGCACAGTAATAATGCATCAATTGTTACTGTGGATAAACAAAATTCCACTTTGCTTTTGTTGTCAACTTTATGAATACTAAACGTACAGGGTTTAGCTTACTTGAAATGAGTCTTTGAGATACAGCAATAAATTACTTCTATTGTGCACTATTCCTAGTACCATGCTTCTTTCTGAATGTCCCTTTAATTTCCACCTTTGGCATGAAAAAGTGATTACATGACAGCTTTCAGAGTGGCTTTGAGTTAAGGTTTGGGCCTGTTTAGCTATTGTCAGCTGAGTTCTGTTTGGGCCAACTTGGGTTTGTTTTCGTGCCCATCCCCGCCCCCCACTCCAGTTTGTTGTGTTGTGTTTTGTTTTCCTCTTCTTGTGTTTTTGGGAGATTTTGTTTTTCCGAAGTTTTTTGTCCAGAAAGCTACAAATGCATTTCAGATTAAAAGATAAAATTTAAGATTGTCAAAGGCAGCTTAAGTTTGGTACCTCTATAAAAGCAAGATAATTGAACATAGTTTTTCAGGCTCAATAAATAATATATAACAAATTAATAGAAGTAAGTTAACACTAAGAAAAAACAAATTCTGCTTGTGCTGACTATTGCAGTTACAGTGCTTGCACTAAATAATTTTGTGGTGGGTCTCTGCCTGATACTCAAAAGAATAAGCAGAAAAAGTTCAACATTACATAAATGAGAAAAAAACCATAATATTTCCTGATTTTTTTTCTCAGGCCCAGGCTGCAGTCTTGAAAACACTGAATCTTTTGGTATGCTTCACCTTGTCTGTGTACTAGAAACTCTATGTGAGATATGTAAATACCAGGCTCTTTTAGTTGAATAATTATTCTTCAAATGCAACATAATATCATGAGCTGAGTATTTATGTTATAATACCTCTCCCCTTTCTACAGCCCAGATTTTTATAATCTGTGAATTTACTTATCCAAATTTCCAGAGGGAAAATCTTGTCTGCCTTCTGTGCTTGGAACGTATTGTGCATGACATTAATATTCTTAAAAGATCGTTAATTAACAGTGAAAAAAATTTTGAAACGCATTCAGTTTGAGACATTTCCCAGTTTGAGGATAAAAACATGTCCAAATCACAGAAACGATTATGGTAGACTAAAATAATAAGCAAATTAAGGTCTAGAGCATTGAACCTTAGAACTGAGGAGAATGTTTAATTGTTTGCATAGCAGTTATCCAAAACTTTACTGAATCAAGCAAATGCTATTAGTGAAATAATGCACAAAAAACCAAATTAACTTATGGAAGAACAAACCAACAGACAGACTTTTTTACTGCATGAGCACAGAATGGCAATTTCAGAAAAATTAATATTCTTATGGGAAGGTGTTAGTGAGACAGTAATATCTCTACAAATTTTTTACTTTGATATCCTACTCTGCTAATACAGACTTCATGCACTCTTGCTATTCTTATCACTTAAGCTTGAGTGCCTTAAAGTAATGCATTAAGGAAATTGATTACCATCTCTTACATGCTTATCCTTTCATTTGTTCCCCCCTGAGATGGAAACTCATGGAGTTGGAAACTGTCTTCTGTATTTTTATGTACATTTGATGTGCACAAATAGAGATATCAATCTGATTGATCTATATGTCAGTCCATTTGATAGGAAGCCAGATTGCGGGAGCACATTTTTGTAGTTGGAAAAGGAAATTGAGAGGTTTGTGGCAGTCAGTAGTTCCCATGGTCCTCTCCTCTGTAGTCACGGGCCAGTCTGTGGGAGTGCATTATCCTCTGAAAACACAAGTTCTGCCTTTTCTTCTAGCATTTCATTGTGCTATCAGAATGAAGTTGTTGAATGTGGTTCTTATGACGACCTCAAGAGAATAAGTGTAAATCAGTGAAATACCAAAAAATTCAAATTTGTAAATATGACTTAGAGGTCAGTGTCCAAATGGGGATATTTGATAAAATTTAAGACTGTTTTTTGTCTTCTAGATGCTGGGAACTTAATATAAATGTATTTATATTGATTTCTAGATCTGTTTTTCTAATTCAGAGTATAGACATGCGGCTAGGATTCGTGCATTTAAATAGAGGATTAATTCATTTACTATTAGTTCTATATTTTGCCACTCAATTGAATTACTAATTATGTAAAATCATTGTAAGTTTTAAGTTCCTAAGTACTTTGTGAAAGTAGAGCAAGGTGTTTGTATCTTTCAAGCCATTTCTATTTCCCCAAGTACATCTCCCCATTTCTATTCTGCCTTGAAACATAAGGCTAGAAATTCCTGATACTGTGGTGTAATTGTCCCAAACATTCTTGCCTAATAAAACTAGTTAAAATAAGTGAAGTTAAAATTCAAATATTTTCTACCTGATTTTTTTTTTGAGTGGAGAAAACAGGTACAAGTGATTGATTGTTATAATCCCATTGTTATATTGGTAATTTATATACAAAGATTTATTTTATATTTATTAGACCCTCATCTCTAGTTCAGTGTACCTACCATGCTGGCTGTCACAACAACATAAATGCAAAAAAGTGAGAATACAAGTCATAAAACTGGTAAAAGCACATGAATTAACTGAAGTAATATGTTGTGTTTAATGTTTGATCAATATCTCCCCATCACATTTATGATCATATCTTTAAATAATTAAAACATTTTTATTTGAACCTGATATATATTGAAATGCCAAGAAGTAGAAGTGAACAGTGTCAAATAGCAAACACCTCGTAAAAAATGCATTAAATTATAGTTGGAGGCAACCTTTCCCTGAAGTATACCATAGCAACAAAGATGAAAGGTGTTAAGCCTGATGTTATTATTTTTTCCTGAGGCAGAAATTGGCAGAAGACATAAAGCGTTTATACCATGCGTAGAGATACAGCCTACAATCAGATCATGCCCCCAGTACAATCCTTCTTCTGTATTTTATTGTATTTTCCTTTCTGGTGTGTTGGATTTCTACACCTAGGTGAGCACTCACTGGGATTCTTGTTCAGAGTCTCCAGCAAGCACTGTGACAGTGGTGGCTAGCTGGGAAGTTCATGCTCTCACTAAGTCAAGCTGAATTCACAGTATCACAGGATGGGTCAGGTTGGAAGGGACCACAGTGGGTCATCTGGTCCAACCTCCCTCCTCAAGCATCTGGTCCAACCTCCCTGCTCATTCCAGAGCACATGGCACAGGATTGTGTCTAGACAGCTCTTGAATATCTTCCATAAGGCAGATTTCAAACCTTACTGGACAAACTGTTCCAGTGCTCGGTCACTGCACAGTGAAGAAGTGCTTCCTCACATTCAGGTGTAACTTCCTGTCCATCACTTTCTGCCTGTTGCCTCTTGTGCTATTACTCAGCACTAACCATCTATTTACATTGATGAGGTCCCCTCTCAGTTGTCTCTTCTCAAGGCTGAACAGGCTGAACTCTCTCAGCCTTTCCTTTTAAGAGAGATGCTCACTCCCCTAATCATCTTGTTTTGTCCTCCTCTTCTGCCAGTGATGACTTGATCATGCCATCTTTCCTTCTTCTTGTTAGTATAGGCCATGGAGACCTATTTTGTTTAATCAGTCCTTTTATGGAAGATTTTTTCTTGTCTTTGATCATCCTTTTTGCTTCTCTGTCTTAGTTTTTCTGTTCTATTGTAATATTCTTCAGACAGAAGAACCAATCCACAGGAACTGTTTGCAGGTGCCACACAGATTTATATCGTACCATAATGATGTTTTCTGTTCTATTTTTTATTCTTTCTTGACTAGTCTTAATATTTTGTTTGCTTTTTCACATCTGCTGCACACTGAGCTGATTTCTTTGTGAACTTTTCATAAAATTACTTTCTTTAGTAAGTCTTTAATTATTCAAAAATTTATTTTCTGAGTGGTTTTATCTATCTAATAGACCTATCACTGGGTCATACCCTAGCTTGCCATTGTCATGGCACACACATAACTTTTAAAAAACTATGTCCCTGGTGATACCCTTATTTACTAGATGGACTTCCTTGCCATGCTGCTAACAGGGAGATTGTTAGAACTGTATCCCTTAAAAGATTAATGGCAAAAAATGGTACAATCACAGTAAATTGGATATTGATCAATGGGGCAGTGCAGCTCAGAACCCTTTCCTTAATCAGCACTGCCCTCTGATGATACCTTAGCAAGTAACTGCCTGTCAGCCATGATTAGACATTGGAGATTTCCTCCCACACCAGCCCAAAGCCCCACCTTGTATGAAATGCTTGGTCTCAATGATTTGCAGCTGCAAATTGCAATGGAGAATAGATGTAAACACAAATAACTCCAGATGTAAACACAAAATACTGTTATTGCAGGAAAGAAATTTATAAACAAAGGAGCCAGAAATAATGAATCCTCTACAGAGAAGAGGCTTCGTGAATCCTCTTACTGACTGCTGGATGTCCTATTTTTGAAACCAAACTGTTCCTTGTTTATGATGAAATGAAATGAAATGAAATAAAATCATTTGATAGGCAGAAGACAGGCATACTGTGTACTAGAAGAACAGCTGTTTGCAATATCAGTAAAAATTCTGGCAAACCCAAGGATATTGAAAGCAGCTGCTAGACATTTTCCAAAGTAATAGTATTATGTTTCTATACCGATTCTTGGGAGTGCAATTCAATTTCTTAATAGTAAATTTTTGAATTTTATTTCAAGGCAGCTGAATTAGCCTCCTACTTCTTAACTGACNGTATGAACTTTAGAGCTAATTTAGTAATTTTCTTTGTTTGCTTGTTTGCTAAAGGTGTTTCTTATTAATAACAAAATGGATAGATTTTGTGCACTTAATTCCTTGAAATGCCTGTGTGATTGATAGAAAAGTAATTGTGTACTTAAACCTCACTATAAAAGACATAAAACAAAAGTTAATGAATAGATTCTAAAGATTCCAAAAAGAAAGGTCACTTAAATATTGCATGTACATGGTAAGTACGGAACGCTAAAAGGATAAATACAAATGGGAAGTCTAGTTTGATGTATCTAGAATTATCTTTACATCTTTCTAGAAAAATAAAAACAGATGCTTAAATACTCCTCCTCCAGGCCCCTATTCGAGATGCCTTTAACCAATCCTTCAACTCTGACTGGTTGATTTTTTTCACATGTTCAGTTGGATATTTTTTCCCCTAGAGTTCTATGCTTAGCTGTAGTTGGAATGTGGGTCAGTAAGGCTGTGGTTAGAATGCACTTAATTCAACTTCTACTTGGCTCACTCCACCTTTAGACTTATGCCTTCTGCCAAGCTATTTTCTGTAGCATGGCATCACATTAACTGCTCTTCCCTGACTGCCTCGAGATTGGTTCACTTCTGCTTATACCAGGTTGTGCAAGGCTATCTTAAAAGGTCTGACCTTGGAAAACTAGTTCTTTCCATGGATGTCATGTTGCACTTGAAAATTACTGTATTCATAATTATTCATGGGGTTATACTTGACAGCTTTCTATATAGTTTAACAAATCAATGTGCCTGTGAAATCTCTGCTACAGTTTGCCTTCTTAAGAGAGCACTTGCAAAGCACAACTTTGATCTTTATCATCACCTCAAATCCTCCTCATTTTATTCTTCATTTTCACTTCATAGATTTTTTCTTCCTGTATTTTGCCCTTGAAATGGATCTCTGGTTTGTCTAGGCTTTCTTAGAGATGTTATGGTTGGCATTCCAAAGCAGGTAGAATTACTCTCTGGATGTACCTTTCCCAGTGACTAAAGAGGAAGAGAGCCTAGCTGACCAGCTTACACTACATTTCTATTGTGTAGACAGCAAAGGAAAGGAGAGACAAGGTCCCCAGTTCAAATTTATAGCTAAATGGTCTTTCCAATGGATAAATACTTTGATTTTGAACATCTCTTTCTGCTGGTTCACAGTGTTACTTTTCTGGATTTTTATATGAAGGTGGTATAGTAGCCCGTTTTGTGTGGTGATTACTCAGAATCCACATGAAAGCTTCCTTCCAAATCCACCTCTTTCTGAAGACTTTTTCTAGTCTTGCAGACCTTGTTGCAATGTGAGTGAGATAAGTGAGACAGTTGGAAGTACCCCAATACAGTTTAACAGCTTTTGCTTGCTGTGAGACTGTAATGGTTCACCTCTACTAAGAAGATATATTATAATGTAAATCTGTTACCACATGAATTAAAAAAAACACCTAAGTTAAAATCACAATATCTAGTTATCACATAATCCTACGTTTAGTTAATACCATTTACAGAATGACCTATGGTGGAGTCCCACAACTACTATGGAAGAGAATAGCATAGCCTCTGGTGGTTTTCCTTTTTCCAAAATGCTGGAGTGCTTCAAAATTATATTTAGAACTACATCAAGCTGCTGACCAGTATAGAGTAAAAACTCTGCCTAGACTGTAAACTCGTAAATCTGTGAAAGCAGAGTTGAAATTCTTAATACAGTTTAATGTTCTCATTGTAATTTTTTCATAGAAAACAGTTTTAAAGAGACGAACGGTAGATAAGGAAGTGCTCCACAGTAACAGTAAGTTCTTTAAATCAGCTGCTATAGAAATACTGTATAAATAAAATCAACCTATTGGGTTCCAGTATTAGATAACTTCTAAGCAGCACATAAGAAATGAGGGAGACAATGTTTTATTCATGTGATGTATGCAGTGTTCAGCTTTGAGAAACAGCAAGGGGAAAAAAAGGTAAAATCTTCGTCTGTTTCCAAAGTGAACATGTGGATGTAGACA
>VZTT01061058.1:6577-18441 GCA_013400855.1 Buphagus erythrorhynchus
AAAAAAAAAAAAAAAAAAAAAAAAAAAATCAAAATAACCCAACCAGTTTTTTTTTAAAGCCACACATTATTTTGTTTTTACAGCTGTAAACTTCCTGAGATAAATGCTCTTTTTAATGTTTTGTGATTTAAAACATTCAATTACTTAAAAAAAAAGAAACAACTTTGAAAATGGAAAATGAAGCATTTCCACTTGAAAAAAAATAACCTAGTTTATTCAATGATTTACAGATTTTAAACTTTGTGGTTATCAAGAGCAAGTCTGAATAGTCCATAATGGTGTCTTATGCAGACTTGCAAGATAAGCACAGATTGCGCCAGAACATGAAATGATTATGTCTCTTTCTTGCAAATGTACTGAAACAAAGAACACTGCCATTATTTTTTTACTATTAGTAGTAGCTTAAGTGTGCCTTTGTATTTAATGTGTTTGCAAATAACCACGGTGCAAATTACAGGAGATAACAGGCACAGAATGAGTTAACTGTTCCAGCCATCTGTAGACCTTAGCAAGGCACCTTTGTGTTTGGGAAGAAATTCATGATGTGAGCTTGAAAGACCAAACTATTTCATCCTGGTTTTAATTGGTATCTGAAGCAGTATTCCTGTCTCTGTTCCAAACAGCAGGTCAGCCAAAGCCCATCTTTCATCAGGTCAGCCATGAGACTGCCTGATTTGGAAAACATGCTTTCCACTCAGGCTGCATCACAAACTCACCATCATCTTTTATACAAAACCTTTATGGAATTTAACAAAAATTAGATCACTTCGTGCCTACACAGACTAAAGGGGATAATATTATAGTTTGCATTTCCTAATCATTCTAGGGATTACAAAGGAAACTACACTCTAAAGGAAACAAAATTAGATATATTTGTTCAAAATCTTTAGGATTATTATTCTTTATTACATTCCACAGGACTGTTTAATTTATTCTTTCAATAATTGCTTCAGTTTGATACCCCAGCAAATTAGGGTCATATGCATATATAGTCACTTAAATACATAACTTGATTCTCTTAAGTGCTGAGCTGCTCTGTTACATCTTGTCCCTGCCTCCCATTCTGGAAAGGTGCTTACTGCTAAATTCCAGACAAAAGTATGTGGATACTCGGGCAGATTTTAAACACTTTCATTTTAAATGCACATTTGTGAAATGTTTCCATGTTTAATTGTTCTGCAGAATACCTTGGTGTGGGTCACCACTGTCATAATTATCATGCTGACCAAGGGCTTTATGTGTAATTTGACACTTCTTAAAGTTAAGATCATCTCCAGTCTGATAAGGACATGTCGGACAATACCATCCCAGATTTGAGATCCTGAATGAAGAGGTATTTAACAGGTACTGCCCACAGTGATTTAGTGTTGCCTCAAAACCAGAAATCAACTGAGATGCTCTTATGAGAGATCTGACACTTCCTGCACTTCCTGTGCTCTGTAGCAGCTAGGGAGTACATGCATAACTTCCAACAACTTTTGCCCTTGAGTTTAGGGAATAATCCTCAACAGGTACAAGCAAGCATTGTGCCACTTAGTGATGCCACACTAAATTACTGCAGAAGTTTGGATTATAATTTCAGAAATTAAATACCAAAAACTAATTAAACTCCAACTCTGTCAAAAAAAATCAGATGACTTTATAAGGAACAGCTCTCACATGAGTGGTTCATCAGTGTCAACCCAAAGACAGATCATTACAGCTTTATAAGAAACCATCCTGGCATATTCTGTCCAATATATTTCATAGACAAGTCTTGAAAAACATCAAATCTCTTTGAACACTGAGTGGTGATCATGTGTAAATCACCCCCACTGGCAGCTGCTGCTGCTACTCTGCTTGCTGCAGACTTCTTGTTCCATCATGCTGTACAGAGCAGCTGCTTCAGTGGTTGTTCTTGGTGAGGGCAGCATGGCACACCATGAAAGAAATGAAATCTGCAGATGTAGGTCGTGCTGAATTACTTCAATAATCTATGGTAAAATGGTCATGTTGTTAACCCCAGAATAACAGACACTGCTTTTCTGAAACTTCAAATTTTACTGTAGAGCAATCATCATTTCATTCAGTTGTAGTGTGCCCTAATTAAGCCTGAAGAAAAAGTCAAGCTACTGTGCTGTAATAACATACGCAACTGAAACAGCATTACATGATAATTATTGAACCCATCAGTGCGCCTAGAAGAGAGCTACTAACCAGAACATATGGAGTACAGAGCTATAACTCCATGCACAATGTTTCACAATACGTTACAGCACTAGAATGAAAGATTTGACACTTTTTATTGCGTACACACAAAGATATATTTGTCTTTATAAACCTTTATGCACTCAAATCCATATTTTTTTAATGCATATCTACACACACATGCTCAGTATTCAACATTCAAGTCAAGATTCCCATTCTATCATTCCAGACAAATCTCAGAGGAGATTCCTTACTTTGGCTCCTGTGGTGAAACCCAGTCTGTTATACCCAGCACCTCCTTGCATTTCCTATTTTGGCTACGCCTTCACACTTCTTGCACTTTTAACTTCCATTTTTCTCATGCATCGTCTCATTTAAAATTTATTCATCACTTAATTTTTGAAGATTATTTTATGTCACCATCCTTCCAAATGGTCACCTTCTCTTCATGTGAAATAACCCAGAATACTGAGAATATTGGATGTGTTAGTTTCTCATGTTTACAGAGATCTCTTCTTTTTCTCGTCATTTTATTGGTGGAACTTGTTCCTTAACTCGTCACCAAAAAGTGACTGATCCTGCAGCTCAAGCCACTTATGACTTTGCAAATACCCTGTGCTTGCTCCTTTTGGCTTTTCAGACAGCACAGATCTGAGACCCAGAGCCTTCCAGCACAGACAATACACTTGCCCTGAATAATCTCGGCTCTTCTCTGAGCCCTAAAGAGGAATTTTTAAAAATCCAACATTAAGAGATCACATGACAAAGTCTGCATCACTCAGAATTTTCTGAGTCAGATTTAGCTAAGGAGAAGCAAACTGCTCTCTCAGTCTCAGCTTACCTCAGCTGGGGACCATTGGGCCTTAGCGGTGGCTGCCAAGAGACGGCGATAAAGGATTCGCTGATCGGAGTCACGGACAAGGGACTGACACTCTGGGGAACTGTCGAGGGTGTGGTCACTCTGGTGGGCAAGCTCTCGGTGCAGCCTCCTAGAAAGCCATCACCTCCAGTGCAGGCTATCACCGTGACCGAGTAGTTCGTGTAGGGCACCAGGTTGGTCACCAAATGGCTCAACCCTTTCGACGAAGGGTTCCCAGCGATGACAATGCGTGGGTCAGGCATGCGGATCTCATAGTTAAGGATTTCTCCATTTGGAATCAGAGGAGGCTTCCAGGAGACCTGAAGCAGGAGGAAAAAAATATTAAAATAACTTTTTTACAGTTTTTTTTTTTACAGACTGCTCACAGTCGCATTGCAGAAATACAGACACAGCATGCTACAGATGGACACAAGCAGGATCTGAAGATGTTTTTTCCATCAAAACAGACTTTTATTTTTAAAGGAAAATAGTTAGAAATATTATCTTTGATTTTAGTGAGGTCCACAGTAACAGTTGTAACCATTGAAAAATATTATTTTGCTTTACCAGTAAAATGTGAATGCACCACTCAAAATTCACATCACTCAAAATTCCATGAGATGTTCAGATGCATTAGCAGAAGTACAATACTTATGATGTATCACTAACTGTCACTTATTTTCTTAGGGTGTATTACCTGGCATGCTCGGCTACCAGTGGCAGAGTAAAAACGAATCTTACTTAGTGTTTCCACAATTTTCAAAAAGATGTAACTGTATTAGCTCCTATAAGAAAACAGATTTTTTTGCACTCTCCATATGATGAAATTAGCAGGTTTTCCCTTTTATTTTTAATTAACATATTACACTGGTTAGTATCAGACAAAGAACAGGGACAATTTTCCATTTTAAGAACTATAAAATTATACTGAGAAAACTTTATCACAAAAAGATTGGAAGTTACATACAGAATTCATGTTTTTTATAGATTTATACACACACCTACATATATATATATACACATACTGCTACTCTTACTGTGGTTATGTTCTTATTGAACTGAGGTTAGGTGAGATTTTTAAAGTTTTTAGGTTTTTTGGGGGGGTTTTGATAGCACATTTATATATTATTTATTCTTACCAGCTGCACTGAAAAATCACACTCAAATAATTGCACTATAAAGTGCATGGATGTTATAAGTTATTTTTTAAGGCTTTTTGCCATGGTATCATGACAGAGGGGCCTTCAGATTGGCACAACGAGGACATGCAACTTAACATGTATTAAGAATCTCAGTTTCATAAAGATAGTGTAAAAGCATCTATCAATACTCATTTCCCTAGAAATCCCACTGCAGGAAGCATACGAGCTTTGCCTTGCTCTGGGACTGTTTTCCTTGCCATTTACCCACTCATCTATAACAATTGCTGTCTCTTTTCGTCCCAGGCACAAGATAATTAAGGATTGAATCCAACACAGTAAAGAACACAGAAATTGAGAAAACGTAGATATGCCTAAAACCTAGGTATATGTCTAAAACCTAGGTAAAACAAAGAAAATACTGAACTGTTAAACAGTAATACCACAATACTTTAGTTCCAGTTAATTTGAACTTTTTCCTTAATTCTCTCAGTCTCAAAAATAAGTATCTTTAAAAATATATATGCATAATTACACATGACCATGGAAACAGAGAAGCTTGATTTATAAACTGATTTTTTAAAAAAATGGGATTACAAAATGCTATATTTTAGGTACAGAAAGACCTCTTAGGTCATCAGACTTGTAAGAAAGCTGGCAGCAAAGCGCTGGAGAAAGCTGAAGGATTTTGATAACAGATTCTGGAATACTATTAAACAGAGTATTAGAGACAGGGTGATCTTGAGTAAAGACAGCAAAACCAAGATTATTGATGCCCACATAGGAAAAGCTTAGCTCTGGCTAATTATCAAATGCTGTATTCAGATTTCTGTTGCTTCTGGCCCCAAACCATGTTCGAACAAATAAAGAAAATGCTACTGACAAAGCAATGCAAAATTTCACACAAGGTAGGAATTGAGTCTGCACCATTCTCACAGACATTAAGCAGAGCTCTCTTTTTGAAGTATTTCATGTGATCTAGTGATAAGCTTAGGAAACAGAAGAATGGATAACTAGCACAGACAACAGAAAAAGTTTTCAAGTATGTGCTGGATTTGGCTGGCAAGAGTTAACTTCATAGTAGAACGGGGTTAGTATGGGGCTGTTCCAGATTTGTGCTGAAAACAGTGTTGGTAACACAGGGATATTTTTGTTATTGCTGAGCAGCACTTCCAAAGGGTCAAGGCCTCTTTGGCCTCTCAGCCCAGGAAATGGAGCAAGAGGCATGAGACACAAGTTGAAACAAGGGAAGTAAATGCAAAGAAAAGTAAGTGATACATAGTCAGAAACTGGAAGACAGGCTGTAAAATTCTTGGAAATGCAGGGATGAAGTATGTATCCCGAAATTCTGTCTTGGTAAAGATAACATATTTGACATCTTAATATTAATAAAGCAAACCTGTCATTATTTGTGAAAAAAGCCTTCTTGTTGCTTAACACAAGGTGGCTTGTAATAAAAGAACTGCATGCAAATTGCTTAGAAAAATACCTGGTACTACACACCCAGAAGATAAAATTGTCTCAAAACATCTACTTTGTACCAAAACTTATTTCCTGGAAGAGAGAATGAGTTATTTTCTAATCACATTTTATTTCTGATGCCTAACTTTTATGTCTAAACCTACAAAATCATTCTAATACAACTTGAGCAAGATTCACCATACCCTGTAACCCCTTCACATAAAGGAACAGATTAATACCACAGTAGGAGAACAGAGGCTGTTCCATAACTTCTGCTCCTGTGTTTCACACAGTGTGTGCTCTAGCTGGTAACACCTGAAAAAACTCCCAAGTCCTACTTCACAGCATTTATTGTGCTCTAACAGGTATAGTAGCTTATACTGTAGGTAACATATATGCTTTGTGGGGCTTACAGTGGGAAACTTCTTTAAATTTTGATTTTTTTTAACCTGAGAGAAATAAAAATCATTCTGAACAAAGAGTATATTCAGCCAGCAGCACACACAGTGCAAATTATTTCTTTCTGGGCACAGATATCTCACACAAAGATATGAAGATCTATTGTTCCTTTGGTTAATAATTTTTTTAACTAAGTAATGTGATGACCAAGGATACTCCCTAACCTTGCTGTCTCACTTGAGCTGCTTAGAATTACCTGTGTCACCTGGGAATGACAGGACATGCAACCCCTCACAAACATCTCTTGTCCAGAGGCAAGGGACTGCCTGACCCATAAATGGAGATGATGGAGCCAGCCTGGTTAAAACACATGTGGCAGTACTGGACCTCTTCTCTTCTTGGATGTGCCAAGGTTTGAGGTAAGAGCTTGGCAATGCATGAAAGCAGGAAAGCTCACTAGACAGGCTGTGTTGGAAGCAGTAACAGTTTGTTCATTGATTTGAAGCTCAGCACTGAGACCATGAAAGAGGATGCCCATGAGGAAGAGAGAATAAGGTAACTACTGGGAGAGATTAAGTGATTCAATGTAATGACTCTGGAAGCTTTCATTTAAAGATCAAAGGACCTTATTTTCTCCATCACAAAATTTAAAGAGACAGAAATTAGCCATTTTCCCCCCATTAAACAGTTATAACCTTGGAATTTTTTTCCTTTTTTGACAGCAGTTGGAACCCTCCAACTAAATTCTGAGCTATCTGAGGAGAGGCATTGGCACATGTAAGCTATTTTACTGTTCAGGCCTGGTTTCAACAGTTTGCTTTTAAATCAGTGTGTTTGGCTTCATTTTATTCTCATTTCTCCTAGATACTGCTTGTAACCTCTACAAACAGAATGTAATAAATACACTACTGAGAGCTTTTCACTGTTGGTCTCAAAGCACATTGTAAGTCTCAAATTGCAAATATTATTATTCCAGTTTAAGAGATAGAGAGACTAAATCCCAGACTAAATCACAAATCAAAAAGAAGCAAAACTCCAAACAAAGGCCTGCTACCCTAATTCTGCATTCCAGCCACTGGACTATAGTCCTCTGACAACCTCCCAGCTCCCTCAGACTAGTTGGGAGATGACTTTCCTCCTAAACTCTTATCTGTCTTAACAGAAATTGTTGTGGGTTCAATCAAGAGCCAGGATCATACTGGAAGTGCAAATTCTGAGAAAGGTCACTGATGGTTCTGCTCATACACTTTGCACACGAGTTACACCCAGCTTCAGCAAGGACTACCACAGAAGAATAGCATGATCAAGCTTGCAGTAACCAGCTGCTACTACAAAAACTCCTAGAACTTTGCTTGAGTAGTGGGAAAAACAAAAGAACATTTATGATTCTAAACACCAGCACTAGAGTGTTTTAACTTTATCAAAGGCAGAGGGATGATGCCAATGAAACCCCGCTGTATAATCTATACCAAATGAGCAAGCTGTGCAAGAAATCATAGTCCTAACGTGTGGAAAACCTCTAGTGTGCAAGTTAAGGTTGTTCCTATGGGTGTTGGAATATCCTAAGTCACTCAAGCAGCACTTATGTGTCAAATGAACCAAGGTCTCCCTGACCTTAGCAGCATTACAAGGCAATCCTCACACAAGGATTGATTGCTCCTAAACAATTTCCCTGATGCACCAGGCATACCTGCATAAAACTGAAAGGGTGGTGAACAGAGTCCAAGCCCTTTTTTTTCCCTTTCCCAGCATGAAGCTGTTACCTGGGCTTGTTGCATCCCCCTTTAGCAGACATGGCTTAGAAATCAGGGTTGTTTCTACTCTCCAAATTATGTTCTGGGGTAACTGCAGACTGAAGTGTTTGGAGAATGAAATAGCAACAGAGAGTTTAAACCTGGAATAGAGAAAGGGTCTTCACAGTCTCATTCTCTGCTACATAGTGACCTGCAGAGGAGGAACACTGAATGATCACCTCACTGTTAGCACCGACTTCAGTGACCTTGGAGTAATTAGCATTGCATCCAACATTCTGTAATCAGAATCAACTTCACAGGACAGCAAACATTACTGTGTGAGACAAAAAAATGCAGCTCCAGAACACGTGCCTGTAACTAATTCTGTGGGAAATAGAAAATGGATAAAGAAAACACCTTTTTTTTTCATGGACGATACTCAAACTGTAACTATAGAGTATGTTGCTTTAAATGTGTCAGTGATATCTATTCCTTACAGCTGAAATCTTTCTCCTGTGTATTTTAATCCTAGCCTATTTACAGAACAACAGGCATTTAGCAGTCCACTATCCAGCTTTTGGGCTAATGAAGAACAGAAGACAACTATAAAAATAGAGCCTTGTTTATTTGTGTTTGCTCAGTTGCATATCCAGTTTACTAGTGAAATTTGAGAAATAGCTACTAGAAAAGTTTATCACTGTTGCAATAAATTATAATCTACTGCACTGAAACAGTACAGATGGCAACTCTTGAAGATACTGTGGACAGCAAACTAATGACATTGTTCAATCTGGAGGGTGGAATAGCAGCTTTCTTTGCTTCAGTTTCCTCTATACAAAGAGCAGAATGGCAGGTGAATGGCAAAGTAAGAGACTGTCATCTCTGTGGGTAACAACAAACATGAATGACAGTCGAATTAAAAAGCCTATAACCCTTCCTCAGTCATGAGGAAATACTTCAGAAAAATAATCAATCCATGGAAAATCAATGACATTACTGAATCAATAAGCAAAGCAAACAGACAAACAAAAAGAAATTAGAATGGCAGTTAGGTACCACAGAATCACCACAGCCCTTCATTCCTCACAGGCAACATATATAATATATATTAAGAGAGAAGTCAAAATAATTTTTTATTTTTCCCAATTTGTATCTAATCAAATTGCAGGAAATTTCTGTAAATTATGTTATCATGAAGGAATAGCACAGCATGAGAATTGTATGTCAATGAGGTATTTATTCCATACAACCAGGAAGAAACCATTCCTTGTAAACTCTTTCTAAACACTGAAAAGAAATAAATATGTTTCCCCTGGAGAGAAACATCAGGATTATGCACAACTCATGCCAACTTCTATCTTGAGAAAAGAGTTACATGAAGGATGATAGGAAATGGCTGCAGCTTTTTATCTGTCTGTGGTCCACTTGGTGGCAGTCATCACTGAGGGGGAGCAATATGAGGCAGCAAGTCTCTGGTTAAGCCAAAATTAAGACTACAGCTGCCTTTTCCAGGCCAAAATCCTCAAGGAAGAACCCCCACAGCAAAAGGGAAGTCCTCCTACCAAAAGTTATAAGGCCAAAGTTGGAATATTTGCATACTAGAGTTAATTTAGTTCAGTGTACCCAGCCACATAATGCCTTTCCTACACAAAGAACTCCATTAAATAATTATTCNTCTCAAGCCACTCAACCTAGCTACATTCCTGAATGTCATATCAGTGTGAAGTGTGAGATTGAAGCAGCACAGCAATTGTAACCCTCACAAGAAAAGGAAACAATTTCTTTTCTACTTCTGTACATTAGGGTATAGCAAATCTTGTGTAACACGAATAATGTTCATGGCATTGGCATATACTAAATAAACGGCTTTTGCAGTTGCTGAATACCTTCACTTCACTTTGGCATTTAATCAGCCACAAAAGCAGTTTATTGCGCATTATACTCCGCTACCATGAACATTATCAATTCAGCAAATATTAAAAAATATCATGCAGGTGTCAAAGAAATGGGTACTTTAAAAATTATCGACAGCCTTACACTTTCTGTTGCACAAAGGAAAGCAAGTTAAATGTTATGGAGAGATATTGGTCCATTCTGATTAAAATTAAATGTTAAAGGACATTTTCTTCCTTGCTTCAGAAGTGTTTATGCTGAGAGTGACCTGCTGTGCTGATATTTTCCTCCTTGCAGAGTGAAAGCTTTGGTCTATGAAAATAAGCTGTATACTCAAGTGAGTACTATCCTGGAGCACTTTGAATTCTTCACATCCTCAAATCATTTTTATTGATTCAATGACTAAATAAAGGAATGGGAATATGTTTCTCTTTTTTGTAAATTCTCTCTGTTTTCAGTAGAAGTAAATATTTGCACTCATGGTTTAGGGACTGGTTGCACTGACAGCTGAAAGCCTCTATTGATTTGTGACCGTGGCTGGGTAAAGGAGCCTCTTGCTAATCTTTCCCACAGTGTCCTTCCAATACCTTCTGCTCTAACCTGGGAGGACAGCTCTCTCTAGGGTGAGAGGTAATTAAAATCTCCTTCCCAAAGAGATGGCTTGTTTTCCACCCTGTGCTTGAGAGTTACCATCGTTGACACTGAGGTAAGAGCACTGTACAGAACAAAGGACTCCACAAATTTCATTTGAACACTACATAGGTGATATATGCACTGCAGGTGGGCTGGGCTTGAGCTACTCAGGAGCAAAAGTAAGCCTTTCTAGGACTCTGAGGGGCACCAGTGTAAAGCAATTCCATATGAAATCCATCCTATTTCCACACAGGAAAACATTTCAGCCACTAAGAGGCAATCCTTGCAGAATACTGCATAGTTGTTCTGTGTGTGCAACCAGCAGTTTCTGGGGTGAAGGGACACAGTGGGTTGGCAGATCTCCACCCTAGTTCTAGAAGAATTTGGGCAAAATCCCCAAACATTTTGCAAACAGGTGTTCCCTTGTTCTGCTTGTACTCTCCCAGTACACAGCATTTACACAAGACTGCCTCAGGGACACAGTGAAGCCCTGAATGCTCTCCAAGCCCTACTATTGTGGCATGAATTTGCCATAAAAATACAGGGAAGGAAACAACACCACCTCTAGCAAGCTAATCCATTTGACAGATCTGTAAGAAGACCGACAAGTAAGATGAAATCCCAGTCGCTTCCTCTGGTGCTCCCATCTGCAAACAAGCAGAAGGCGAGAAAACTGCTGGGTGCAGCAAGTCTTGTCTATTATCTCATCAGTGATGAAGTGCAATGAACTCTTCTGCAACTATAGCTTTGCTTCATTTTTTTTTAAAGAGAGAAGAAATAATTTATTTTTAGAATAATAAATGCTAAAAAACTAATTAAACATCTTGCTGACCTGGACAAGTGAGAGAAATTTAAAGGTTTTTAAGAAGTCTTAGAATCTTAGAAATCAGAAGCAATATCTCAGCCATGGGATACTTTCTGCACAGGAACTGTACTATGTGCTTCTGACTTTCTATCACTTATGATGAATATAGAATGGAACAACATCAAGCAAATTAAAATACTTGATAAATACAAGAATTTATGTCAATATCAGCAAAGAACCAGTGCTCTGTACAGTAACAGAGAGACTTTAGCAGATGAGATACTCAGGAGTAAATATATTTGGAGAGGCATATATGTAAATCACTTTTCTCAATTCAATGCTGCCACCTTAAACTATTTTAAACATTTTAACTTAAATATTTAAAANTAAGAGAGAAGAAATAATTTATTTTTAGAATAATAAATGCTAAAAAACTAATTAAACATCTTGCTGACCTGGACAAGTGAGAGAAATTTAAAGGTTTTTAAGAAGTCTTAGAATCTTAGAAATCAGAAGCAATATCTCAGCCATGGGATACTTTCTGCACAGGAACTGTACTATGTGCTTCTGACTTTCTATCACTTATGATGAATATAGAATGGAACAACATCAAGCAAATTAAAATACTTGATAAATACAAGAATTTATGTCAATATCAGCAAAGAACCAGTGCTCTGTACAGTAACAGAGAGACTTTAGCAGATGAGATACTCAGGAGTAAATATATTTGGAGAGGCATATATGTAAATCACTTT
>VZTT01061059.1:0-14938 GCA_013400855.1 Buphagus erythrorhynchus
GTGTGCGGGGTGTGCGGGGTGCCGCGCCCGCCCAGCCCCGCGCTGCCCGCACTCGGTGTGACTCAGGGCCGGGCACAGAGGGAACACAAGTGTCCCGGGGCGCTTTGCCCGACGTGTCGGGACCAGGCCGCCTTATGCAACGAGGAGCCTGGGCTTTCCCCGGCTGCCAGAGGGCTGAGACATCCCCGGGTTCCTTGTCGGCAGGGAGAGGCACCGACCGGGAGGGAGCCCCCGGGTAAGCAGGGTGGCAGCAACAGCTGGCCCGGCAGAGCTCTGGGCTTCCTGGTCCTTGGATCAACCCAAAATGCTTCTTCCCGTGCTCCCAAGCCCTTTGGAGCTGGCAGGGCTCAGGTACAAGGTCCTCAGCTCCCTCCCTTCCTGCTGGCTCCCCTTTAACGCAGGACAAGGGGGAGAGCAGCCGAAACAAGCAGGAAGGAGCCTTTGCACCCATGCCCCCCATCACACCGCACCCCATCCCATTCCATCCCATCTCATCCCATTCCATCTCATCATCATCATCCCAAGCGAGAGTGATGCAGCCCGGAGGGAGAACGGGCATCTCTCCCCGCATCCCCCAAATCTCGCTTCCTCTGTCGAGCACCTCCATGCCGCTGGCACCCCGAGCTGCAGCAGCTGCAGGGGCTGCAGGGCAGGGATGCCCGGGGCAGGGCAGATCCCCGCTCCAATGGCCAAAGCAGGGCACGAGCATCCCGTGCTGCCCGCTGCTGTGGAGGGCGAGCGCTGCCTCTCCCTGCGCGGGATGTGCCACCCGAGCCCCGCCTGTGGATCCAGAGCCGGGCATACTTACGGGCGGTGAGCGGAGGTGCCCTGGCTCAGGTTGGCCACGTAGGCAGCAGGGACGTAGCCCACGGCCGGCTCCCCCAGCAGCCGCCGGGCGAGCACATAGTCGCCCTCTTCTCTGAGGACACGCAGTTTGTCCCCTGCGCTTATGCTCAGCTCCTCGGCGCTGCGGGCTGTGAAAGCGTACAAAGCGATACAGAGAGAGGACTTGGGGATGAAGGAAATGGAAGTCGCCTCCGAGTTCAGCGAAACGGAATCAGAGCCAAGATACCCCAGCGAGCAGCTCTCCGTCACGGAGCGGGGACGGAGCTTGTTCCAGAAGGATGTCAGGAAGGTCAGGCGCTTCCTGACGAACTGCTCCATGCCCGGGGATGCTGTGGATGCTGTGGATGCCGTGGGTGCGGTGGGCTATGCCACCGCGCTCCGCCAGCCCGGGGCAAGGGGCGATGCGGCGCTCCTGCCGCCGGCCGGCAAGCTCATCCTGCCGGCCCGCGGTACCCGCACGCGTCTGGGCGCTCGCCGGCCCTTCCCGGCGAACTTCCTATTTCTGAAAGTGAAACTGGTTCATCTGGTGAGACCAGTCTGCGGGCGGGACGAGTCTGCAGGCAGGAGTCCCACGCTCAGACCCACGGGCACATCTGGGAGACAGGCACAGCTGGAGCCGGGCTTGCTGCTCTCGAAGAAGAAGGAGAACGGCTGTTGTTTCATTTAATCATTATTTTAAAGTGTGCTCTTTGCTTCTTACCAGAGCACCATAAACGCAGCTCTCTGTTCTTCAAGCAGCTCTTGTCACAAGTGGCTGACTCCAGTTAATAGTCTTCATCTCACTTGTGTGGGAGGATATTTTTTTTTCCATAGGACATTAATTGCATCCACAAATGCGGGAGAGTTAAAACAGAATTAAGGAAATAACCTTAGAAGAGATCTGAAGTGTTTGGATATTTCCTGGGTGAATATTGAGGAGTTTATAACACAAGATCCTTTCTTCCTTCAGTCTACAATGACCTCCCAGAGTAACCCCACTAAAGCATTTGCTTCCTCACACTAATTCCCTGTTGCAGAGCATTGCTAGGGAATTCACATCCCAGATCGACCAGGATATGGTGCTCACTCAGCTTCCACCACACATGGTTCCCCCACAGAATCAGGAGATCTTTGCCTGATGCAGGGTCTGAATCAGCCTCAGGTGCTTGCATGGCATCCACAGCCAAGCCCTGGAATGCAATCCCAGCTCTCACTGTGTCAGCACAGCCACACTTCCCCAGCCCTGGTCACACTCAGACACTGACATGCTCCAACCTCCCTCCCAAATCCCACCACCCACAGCCATCAGCCAAAGCACAGAGATTACCCCCTCACATCTTCCCTGTGCACTTTAGGCCACCTGAAGATTGCTCTGGTGAGAAATCCCAACTCCAATCCCCCAGCCCCAACCTGGACTTTGTCATTTAACTGTTCCATCTAATTAGTGGGAGTTTTATGCCTGGCAACTCCATTCCTGGCTTTGAGACCATTATTTTGATCCTCCTCTGCTTGCAGTTGGTCTGTGTAGCTCATTTTGGGTGTGTAGTTGGGATTTGAGAGAGGCTGCTTAAAAAGAAATATGAAAAATTAATTGTAGGAGTCTGGGCTGCCAACTGCAACCGCGTGGGGTATGAGGAACAAGCTGGACCCACTCTTGAGTCAGCAGCTCTAGACATTATGTGTCCTGCATCCTGGGTGTCCCATGATGGCCAAAAAAATTGCAAAAGGATTTCCTTGTCTGGGTTTTGGACTCAGCAATTTCCTCACTCTCTCCCTGGCAGAGATGCCCAGGGCAGAGGGCAGGAGTACAGAGGGCTCCCCAGCGTGGCCTGTGCATTCCTGAACTGATGAGAACTGGGAAGAAAGGGAGTCTTTCATAAAATATTCTCCTTACCCAAGTAAAACCTGAATATATGGGTCAGTCCCCCAAGGTCTGCCCCCTGCCCAGCTCACAGCCTCACCCCCAGTACCACACAGGGATGTGCAAAGTCTCAGTGCATTTCTCCCACTGTGTAATGTCCCTGTGCATTTTTCTCACTGTGCAAAGTCTGTGCGTTGTTCTCACTTCAGCATGAGGAGGGGAACTGAGGATGGAGCACAGAAGGGTTTGCAAACCAAAGGGAAGGGACACCTCCTCTGCTGTCCTTCTGCAGCCCTTGTGACAAGTGTGCTCCTCATATCACACTCCACCAGGAGCAAAAGGGGCTGCCTGGTTATGCCCCAAAAAAAGATCTGATCAGATCCAGCACAAAATGTTTGTGCCTCACTGTTTTGAGTGAGGCCTCACTGAACTTCTGGTCTGCAGAAGGAGACTGTGAACTCATTTACCTTTATTGACCTTTGCCAGATTAGATCTTCCAGAGGTACCAGTGATAGATGTGTGCAGCTGATTCCTAACACGAAAGGCTTTGGATCTTGATTTGCACCTAAATGAAAGAGTACTTCCAAATGACATCCCTGAGGACTAAATACTGCCTCTGAGCTGAGCCTACCAGACATGCAGAGCACAGACTCATCCCTGCAAACCTCTGCCTGCACAGGACACACACACACAGCTCAGCCCCATGCCAGGAAAGAGATGATAAATCACAGCCTTTTTCTAGTATCTTTTATTATTATTTTTATTTTCCTATTCAGTTCCAGGAGCATCCCTGCTGCTTTAAATCCCTTTTGGTACTATAAAACACCTAAAAAAAATTAAAGAAGAAAAAGCATGTTCATAGAAGTTTCTGGTCTTTGTGCTGTGGGAAAGAAAGTGGGAGGATGCAGGAAAAGTGATAAAGATAAGGAAGGCACAGATATCTGATGGATCAAGTATTTTCTCTTCAGTCCCTGTGACCAGCTTACAAGGATGTATTAAAAACCAATCTGTCCACAGATTTGGGGTTGTGGTGAGTACACAGGGACTTCAGTTCTAGCACCACTAAAGAGCACCTCCAAAGAGCACCAAAACCAGCATACCTGAGCAGCAGAGCTGCCTGCACAGCCTTGGTTTGGCTGCAGAGCACCAGGGAGCCATAAACACAAACAGCACTTTGCAAACACCACAGCGTGGCCTCCCAGCCTAATTGACAGAAACCAGCAGCTCCCCTCCACTAATGAGAGCACCCATTACACCTAATTAGCTGAGGTTCTGTTCCAGGTCCTGTTACGTTTACCCTTGAAATACATCTTCCAACAAAGAGTCTTTTTGGAGGGGAAAAAAAAAAAGGAAGAGGAACATAATTCAAATTAAGCCCTTAAAGAGGAGGAAAGTTGGAGAATGCAGGTTATGCTGATGAAAATGGTTTTGAGGAATGGTAGGTGACTCTGGGGTCATGGGATGTGCCACTTGTCACCAACAATTGGAAAAGTACAGCTGGAAATTGAGGGTGACCATAGCACCCCATCCTGAAATACCCAACCCTGAGGTTCCTCTTGGTCTTTTTGATGGCATCAGAAGATGGCTGGGGTTTCTTCTGGGCTTCATGTTTCTTTATATTCCTTTTTTATTGATTTCTTCAGATGTTTCCTGGCACCACAGTGCATTTTAGAAAGGTTTAGCCTCTTAATGAATTTTTGAGTTTTGGATGGGTGTCCACAGAACACTTCAGACAAGGGTTGGTGGGTGATGACAGCAGTGCATGGGAAGAGGAGCAGAGCAGAACAGTGGCATTGAAGCAGCTTCAATTTGTCTCTGTTTCCTGGGGGCTGTGGAAGAAAGAGGCACCTTGGCAGAATCTGGGCTGTCACCATCGAGGGCAGAGCCCATCCCTGGGAGGCTGACAAGGGCAGGAAGGGTCCAGGGGCTGAGGGGCTCATAGACAGTCAGTGCAGAGCATTCAATACAGGCAAATACAGTGGTCCTGGGACAGGGAGTGGTACAGGAGGTGTGAGAGCAGGCACAGCATCGGGGGGCTCATGGTGGCTCTCTGAGCCCTGTAAGGGTGGGTTGGACTGGCTGGTGGAGAGCAGGACTGCAGGTCACCTGAAAGGCACAAGAAAGCAGAAAAGCTCTGTGGGAGCAGCTGGAGGCAGAGTGAGCTGTTTGTACGGTGCCTGGCAGATCTGGGGCAGGAAAACCTTTAAATCCACAGTAACACTTTTCAGGGACCCTGTAAACCCAGGCCTCATCAAGGATCTGAAACAATGGCTAGGAAAAGCCAACTCATGTATCACACTGCACTCTGTCACATTTCTGAAGCAGAGTCACTGTTTGAGTGGAAAATCTGTAAAGACCAAAACACCAAATCATGCTGATAAACAGCCTGGCCAGCCTCCAGGCCTTACCTTTCTGCTTTTTGCTGTGTTTATCAGCACAGACCAGCCTTCACTTGCCCCATCCTTTAATCTAACTCCCAGAGAATGAATGCTCCCTCTAGTACTGACTGCATGGCAGAGCTGCACTTCTCAGAACTCCTCTGCTCCTGTCCCTAAAGTAATCATTTGCAACACATAAAACCCATTCACCACCTTCTCCAGACTGGCAGATGCCAGGGAACTGTTCAGCCTCTCTGGCAAGGCTGCAGGGATCTCCCTGGGAAGCAGGAGAAGGGAGCTCAGGCTGTGTTCCCCATGCCCATGAACACCTGGACTGGAGTTCTGGCCAGGACTGTGTCACTGCTGAGAAGCAGTGGGAGTCCCCAGGCTGGCAGGGGCTGACAGGGACTTTACACAGGCACCACACAGCTGTGCTGCCCTGGCTTGGGCTCAACAAACAGAGGACTGGTGCCTTCAGGAGGAGCACAGTGACTCAGATGGGCAGGGGGAAATCTCTGCCAGTTTGTAAGCAAATGATGGATTGCTCCATCTGCCCAGATGTCCTTGTTCCCCTGGGGAGGAACCAGTCCATCCACTCCATCACTGAGCTTTGTGATATCCCTCCCCACAAAGGTCCTTCCGAGGCTGTTGGATTTGGGGTTATGACATTAAATGTTGTTAGAATAAACCTACCCAGAGTCCCAGGAGAACAGGTCCAAGAGACCTCACCCAATCCACCTGGTCCATCCCATACTTATGCCTTTCCCCATCTTTGCCAAACCAGTTCTTAAAGGACCTCCAGGAATGGATATGCCACCACCATGTCCCCAGGTCCCCAGACAGCCCATTCCAGTGAGTCACTAATCATCACCAGCAGAAACGAGTGTCTAACCTGCTGCATTTAAGTCTATTACCTCATGTCCCATTCATCACCTCCCTGCTCCATCCCTCCCTGCATGGGAACACTGCTGAGGTGTTCCCCACACTGACCTTGTGGGGCTCCAGCCCAGAATAAACACACTGACCTTACACAAGGAGACAACATGGTCATCTTTTTCTCCATTTGTCCCCAGCCTTCCTGCCCTGTCCACGTGTGCTGGTGTTCCTGTGGTGCCACCTGAGCTGGCTCTCTAGTGCATTCACCTGGGGATGAGAAAGCAGCAGCTCTGAGAGGAGTCTGCAACACTGCACAGATAATCTTTAACCTGTCCCAAATGCAAGGAGTCTGCATCACTGCATAGATAATCTTTAACCTGTCCCAAATACAAGGAGTCTGCATCACTGCACAGATAATCTTTAACCTGTCCCAAATACAAGGAGTCTGCACCACTGCACAGATAATCTTTAACCTGTCCCAAATGCAAGGAGTCTGCATCACTGCATAGATAATCTTTAACCTGTCCCAAATACAAGGAGTCTGCATCACTGCACAGATAATCTTTAACCTGTCCCAAATGCAAGGAGTCTGCACCACTGCACAGATAATCTTTAACCTGTCCCAAATATAAGCAGAAAATGCTGGCTCAAGTTTTCTTCACTGAGGTTCATGACTCCATGAAAGACAAACATTGGGGCACCAAGTTTTACCTGTTTCCGTAGGGAAGTGACTGTCTTCTGCAGTTCAGCCACAAGGGACTCAAGATTCTCTCTGGAGGAAGAGCTTGGAGAAGGTGCCTCGTCTCTGGGGTCAGGGATAAAAAGTGAAAGGGGTTATGCAAACAGCAGCTTCCTAGGTGAGGGAATCATTTTGCCCTCTCCAACATCAGCCTCCAAGTGAGCATCAAAGGGAAGGGCCCAGATTCACCTGCCAAGAGATGCCAGCCAAAGAGTCCCATAGCCCAGGTATTTACACATCAGAGTTGGGCTCTGCACTGAGGTGTGAAGGACTGGCTGAGCTCAGCATCTCTCCACTGATCCACCCCTGACCTCAGACCTCTGCAAAGCACCAGATTCAGAGGCCTGGATGGACTGAGTTATTAAAACTTCTGTTTCATAAAATGGAGATGGAAGAGGTGATACTACACCTGGGCAAGGCAGGCTTGTGCTTTGCAGGGTTTTCCTCTGGGTAGCTGAAGCCAGGAGACCTCTTGCTTCGGAACCGCTGTGAAAGAGCCCTGAATTGCCCTCGTGTCCGGCAGTCTGGGGAAGGAAGGGAAAGCCTGCAGTGAGCACTGGTGTTTAAAGCAGGACTGTGTGAATTGCAGCAGCACAAGGCAGCAGCGCCCTCTGCACCACCCACCCTGGACACATCTCTTGGGCCAGAGGGAAGGAGGCAACAAAGGTGTGGAAAAGGGTGTGCATCACTCATGGATTGCCACGTCTCAAAGGGACATCTGAACCAGAATGCAGCCAAAGGGACTATGGCAGCATCTGAGGTTTAATGGCAGAGATGTAGGCTCCCAAACAAATCAGTGAAGTGGCACATGCTGGGGATCATGTCCTGTTTCAGTCTCTCCCTCAGCCAGAGAACAAAGCCCTCAGTGAGGTGGACTCTCAGACTGATTAAATGAGGCTAACAGAGCTAGCAGGCTTCTTAAAGAGGTGGCCAATGTCCCAAACCTCTTGGGATTTAAGAAGCATTTGGATATAATAATAATTAAGACATAATTAATAATTTGCTTTAACTTTTGATCAGCCCTGAATTGGTCAGGAGGTTGGACAGGATGATTGCTGCAGGTCTTTTACAAATGAAATATTCTATTCTATTCTTTAAAACTGAAATGTTCTATTCTATTCTATTCTATTCTATTCTATTCCATTCCATTCCATTCCATTCCATTCCATTCCATTCCATTCCATTCCAATTGTATATTCAGTTCCCTTTGCATCCATTTGCTGACACAAGGGTCTCATGGTGCAGCCAGGAATCAGCTACAATTTCATAAAAGCTATTGTGGCATGTGACAAATGCCACCCAGAGTGATGCCCACACCAGTCAGTGCCAGAACATCCCTCTCCTTACCCTCACAACAGTCCTGCCACAGGCGGAGGTCCACAGCAGGAATCTCCTCACAGCTGACCATGCCCTGCAGGTATGATGCCACCTGGAACACATCTCTCTGCAGCTGCTGGATGTGGTCACTGTTGTCACAGATGACACGGGCCAGGGACGCCTGTCTGATCTGAGTCAGCTGTGCTGGCGTGAAGACTCCGGGGTTCTCATACCAAAATCTGCAGTGGGGTGTAATCACAGCCTGACTCAGCAGTGAGTGAGTGAATGAGTGAGTGAGTGAGTGAGTGGATGAGTGAGTGAGTGAGTGAGGCTGGGACAGGAAGAAGAGCTCCCTGACATCTGTGTGGCAGCACCCACACCCCTCAAAATGAGTGTCTGCTCTGGTGTCAGGTGGCTGCAAACACAGATGGCTTTTTCTGAGCCCACAAACCCCCATGCTCCTGCCCTAAGTGCATCACCAGGCAAAGGTGTCTCGTTCACACAAGCAGCAAACAGGGATTAGATTGAAGGTCCTGTGGACATTTTCTAGGATTTTCATGAGATATTGGGAACATCCTCAATGATTCCCAGTGTTCTGCAGTGAAATGAGAATCATTAAATCAGGAAAGGACACCCTGACAGTAACTGTGACAAGTGTTTTTGCAAATACACTGGACAGAGAACACAGCTCCTCATATCATAAGACAATAAATAATAAAAAATTACAGATTATGCTTCTTCCTGTAAGGCAAAAAACCTCCCAAAGAGAATACCAAAGGATTTGGGATGATTCCAATGGCAATACCTGTCTCCATCCCTCAGTCTTCTGAACTGAGTCGTTAACAGGCACATCAGTGTAGGTCCCACTCTGGTCCCAGGGACAAGATCCTCCACCATCAGTGCTGGAAACAGGTCAATATTTTTGGTAGTTCCATATAAACTGCAGGATAACAAATATTTAAAAAAAAAGTTAAGAGGCTCTCAAAAAGTGGTGATAATATAAATCTGATACCAACATAGAAATTTGTATGCAGGAACTCATCTGGACTATATTTTTAATGGCTTTAGCTAAAAGATAATAGGATAAAGACCTGCCTTGGACAAGGCAGCCAGGGCAGATAGGACGCAGTTTAGTCTGACTGGAAAATAGCTCCAAGGCTCAATCTGCTCCCAAACTCCACCACAGCAGTGCCTGACAGCATTCCACCCAGAACCAGACTGATCACTTGGAGAAACCTCATTTGCCTAACCTCATTGTTAAACCACAGTTATTACCCTATCTTTACATCTGTGGGGGGCAATATCTGGGAAGGTTATTCCATGGGTGTACTGGAAGAAGCAGGAACTTTTCACTGACTGGTCTCCAGTAATTCTGATCCTTCCACATCCAGGTTACAGTACCTCCTGAGCTTTTCTCTGATCTCCAAGTTCTTTATCTCATTTCGGAGGTCTTCAAACTCCTGCGCAGAGGACAGGTTGCAGAAGACCCTGAAGTCATTGTAGGGTGGGATGCCATGGTCTCGCCCTCTCTGGATGTTGATAGCAGCCAAGTCCAGTGACACAGAGTGTGCCATGGAGAAGAGTTTCTCCGTCAGCTCCATGTTGAGGAGTTCAGAGGGCACCCGCATTTTCCCAGGAACCCCAAACAGCCCACGGAGGAGGGGGTCAATCCCCCCTTCCTGCATGATCCTGAAAGGGGAGAAGAAGGCCTTGTGCAGGGGGATGTGGCCTTGTCGGATGGGCTGGAAGGTCTCGTTCAGCCGGTAGAGGATGGGGTTGATCAAGGTGTGCCCGAAGCGGAAAGCGGCCGTGGCAAAGGCGTTGAGAATCCCTGCGTTGACGTTGGGGTTGTAACCTTTGTACTCACCCAGCATCTTCATCCCAGCCTCCCCGAGGACCTTGGGCAGCCACTGGGCATAGGTGATGTGCTGCATCTGGGCACCCACAATCTTCCGAGCCTCGTGGTACAGGAGGTCCCCGTCCCAGTGCGGGTTGAGGGCAGCCAGCTCAGTGGCGACGCGGTTGTGCTCCCTGAACCACAGCGTGTGCATGGCCGTGAGCCCCAGCTGCTCGTTGGCACGGTGGTCTCCTGCCAGGAAGCACGGCACGGGGCTCTCATTCTCATCCCTCATGCACTCCGTGGGTGGCCCCACGGCAAAGGGAAGGAGGTGCTTCCCCGAGCTGGGTACAACTTGCCCTCTCTTCAGCAGCCCTTTCTGGCCGCTCAGATCCCGTAGCTCCCGCGATTCCTGCTCCGTGCTGCCGTAAACGTTGGAGGCATCGATGTAGGATGTCAGGTGGTTGATCTGCTCCCTGGCATAGACAGAGTTCATCAGCAGGGAGGTCATCCCGCTGCCACACACGGGGCTGGAGCGCACAAAGAACATGCAGCGCCCGTTCCGCACGCGGGGGTCGTTGGCAGGGACCGTGATGGAGAAGCAGGGAGGGTCGTTGCTGCACACCTCGCTGCAAGGGGCTCCGTCTGAGAAACGGGACATGCTGATGGCTGCCACTGTCTGGTCCATGTCGTGGTCCAGGAACTGGCCCCACTGCATGAGCATGTGTGTGAACTGGTCATCGGGGGTGATGGTCTCGGTCCCGATCATGGCAGTGGAGACAAGGCGAGGGAGAGGAAGGGGCAGATCCCTGGCATCTTCAGCCAAGGAAAACCCTCGGGGGAGGTTAAATCCGTTCTGGTAGGCAGGTTTGAGGAGCCTCTGGAAGGCTGTGAGGGATGCACCCCACATGGGGTGCTGGAGGTTGTTACAGGAGCCGTCGTGGGTCCTGTACTTCTTGTGGAAGCAGATGTCGGAGCAGTTGGGCGTGCGGCGGTGCGCGGAGCAGCCCGACAGGTTGGCGATCATGGTCAGGTAGTGAGGGGACACCAGGTCGTTGTAGCGATAGCCTGCAGAGGGAAGGGCAGAGCACCAGGTCAGGCATCACCTGCAGCCTCCTGATCCCCCTGTCCCATGGAATGGCTCTGTGTGAAAACCCCTGTCAGGGTGGCCATGGGATGGCCGGGTCTCTGAGAGTGGCGCTGCTGTGGAATTTATGGGAAGCAAAGGAAACACAGGATCACATCAGGCCCACAAAGCAAAAAGGAAAGGGAAAAGAGTTAAACTGCACAGAACTGGGAACCAGAAATGTTGTGACTGGCAGAGCAAACTGGGGGTGGTCTTGGTCCCTATTCTAGGTTTATTTTATGGCTCCCTGGGTTATTGCTGCCACCACAAGCTCCATCACCCACCCAAGCTCTACGTGACGAGCAGCAGGAAGCTGTGGGTGACTGCCAGGGCTCTGCTGCACTATGTGAAAGCGCTGAATGATGCTGCATTGTGTGGATGCTGACAGGGCAACGAGGAGGAGAGGCTGGCAGTCCAACCAGCCCAGACCAGACCTGCTGCCTGGAGAGAGACTCCTCGCACTCTGGAATACATCCAGGCAGGAAAAAATATTTACAGGCCCCAAACACACATGCCTGCTACCTGATGAATCACACGTATAGGTAGAAGCACACGGTGTACAGGAATGTTTGCTGAATATCAAGGAAGTGCCAGGCAGGAAGATTTGGGGTCCAGCTGCTTCATGACTGGACCTCATTCGGTATTTTTAATGTTACATTGCTTTGTTGTTTGCTATCTTATCTCAACAGAAGGCACCTGAGCTGCTGGGATTTACCTGAGTTTGTAGCTAAGAGGTCAAAGTACTAGAGACAGAAAAGGGATATCCCACTTCCTCTGTAACAACACCCAAAAACCTCGGGGTTCACAGCACTGTTCTCGTTGCCATTTGGAGGACAGGTAACACCTCAGACTCTGCTGTTGAGGGTCTGAACTTCAGACCCACAAGGACACTCCTTTATCAGTTAGATGGTTAATATTTTTTTTAGGAATAGGGCTTTTACAGCCATCTAATAAACTCTTAACAAAACAGGGAATTAAAACATTTTCCTGGGTATCAAATTGGTTCAGTGAACACAAGACCAGCCCTTCAGCTGTTAAAAAAAACATGAGATATGGAAAGAATTGCCACTCAGACAGCACATTTCTTGCTATACCCAAAATTTATCTGGATTTTTGATACAGCACTGCACATTTTGAACTGCCTGGGTGTCTACACATCATTGTCTTCATTTCATCCTGCACACAAAATCAAGAAGGGAAATGAAATCTCTCCTACCTGTGACATTCATGTCCACAATCAGCCCTTGCTGCACGTGTTCCTGGATCAGCTGCAGGGTCCTTTCAAAGATCTCCCCTGCCCTGGCTGTCTCGATGGTGTAGGGGTCCCTCGGGTAGCGGAACAGAGCCAGGAGGTCATTGGGAGTCTTGGGGCGCCTGTTTCCAGGAATTAAAAGTGATGCAGGATCATTAAAATTAATCAACTCTGCTCAGGGCAGTGAGACCCTACAAGCAGCAAGAGTCAGGCTCTAAGCTGGTCTAGTGTTTGGCCCCCAAATTAGTGCATAAGACCAACATGGCTTGCCTGCACATTGCAGATAATTAAAGAAAGGATATTTTTTCCCCAGGAAAATGCACATATTTAATTCCCTCAGTTTCTCTGGGTTTTTCTACGATAGCAATTTATTTTTTCACCTTTCAACAGCTGAAACCCAGAGGGTTTTTGGCTTAATACAAACTATCCATCATTCCAATAAAAACATATTTTGGAGTAGAAAAGGAGGGAATCATATTCACTTGAGAATTTATTTTTTATTGACGAAATGGTTGGAATTTTTATAATATTATTTCTGTTCACCCTCCACAAAGCCACTTGCATTCAGAAAATGACTACTCTGATTATTTTCCTTTTTATTCACTATCTCCAGAACCAACTCCAGCTGACAAAACGCAGATAGAAATGACATAAGAGATGATGCTCACGTATCTCATTTTTCCAGAATCCCAAATCTGTTGGGAAGCTCTATCACATCCTACACGGTGCAGCTTCAACCTCCCGCACTCGAAACAATCCCGTGGCTTTCCTTTGCGGGTTGCCAGTGATAAAACGAGCTTTGAGAAAGCTTCATTTCTTTTGGGTTTTTTTTTTATCACTTTTCTGCTCGAGGCACTTCCCACACTTACTTGCTGAAGAGCTCGGTGCGTGTGGAGTTGATGGCGTGGTCCACGCTGCTGATGGCCTCGCGCAGCGACGTGGCCACAAACGTGTCCCCGCTCCGACCCACGTCCGTGGCTGCCCAAAGCACAAAAAACAACAAAACACCCTCAATTCGCTTCAGTATCAATTGTCCCTCCCAGCTCATGAAAATCTGTGCGCCAGCACCAGCTCCAGAGTGACCTCACTGCAGAACAAACCGCGTTTCCGTTTGTAATATGAACACTGTGGATTTATTTTTTAAGACAGATATTCTGAAGAATGTGAGCTGCCTGAAAAAGAAGGTGACTTTTTCGGGAGATGTCTGTGGGGACACATTCAGACATCCCACATTTTTTCCTGTACAGCTTTGCAAAAAAAAAAAAAAGTCTATTTTGGTTAGTGGTTAAACTGCAAAAAGAAAATGTAAAAATCAGAGTGAGTTAATCCAAAATAATATATTTGCTTCCCACAGAAGTGCTTCTCAAATTCATGAAATTAATTTAAATATATTGCTCATACATTAATTTTCTGTTTGTGGAACACTTTACTTGTTAATTATTGGTAGTAATTAGTAGATATTTATGATAATAATAGTTCAAACTTAGTGTAAACACATCTGCTACATCACTTTAAATCAAAAACACCAAAGTTGTTGTTGGAATACCTTCAGAAGTAAAGACACCACTTCTTTAAAATAACTACAGGATGCATTTTTTAAGCCAGGCCTTTGTCACAGCTGAACAAACCAGTTCCCAGTTGGCTACTGGTCTATGCTATAGCCAGCTGGTGAATGAGGCATCAATCAAGAATAAACCACAGAAATTATCTCAGGAATTATTTCAAACAACAAAGGCATTTTGGACCATTTTCAGCTCCTTGCTTACAACTCCTGTATGGAAAATGTTACTAAATTCATCAATAACAGACTCACTATCCACTCTGGTGATTGCTGGAACAGCTCCTTACTTATATTTTAAACTTTTTTGCTTGCCTTTGATTTCTTTTTTCCTCTGCCAGTTTTCTTACCCTCTAGGAGGTACAATTTCCACTCCTGACCTTTGCTTTGACCAGTAGAGGAGAGTTACTACTCCTTGTTCATTACAGTTTCCCTAACACACAGAGCAGGAGATTGAAAACCAGACTTAGCTCCCATTCCCGAGAGTGGTGCACGGTCTAAGGCTGGACTTGATGATCTTGGAGGTCTTACTTGATGATCTTTTCCAGCCTTACTGATTCTGTGATTCTATGACTGAGCAGACATTTAAACCCTTGTATTTGCAGCTACAATGTTGTTCTGCTCCTCCCTTCCCTGATGTGTGAGGTTTTGGTCCGATGATGATTTGTGAGCAGCTTGGCACATTTTAATAAGTTTCTCCCTCCCAGCAGAGGCAATAACTACATGGACACTGACAGCTGGGCTTGCAGGAGGAGGTTTAAGACAACACCTTTGGCTTTGCAGGGAGCACCTGCAGCTCAGCTGAGCAAACAGCGAGGGGCAGCTGGGAGGTGCGTGGGCTTTCACAACGAGGTGACTCCAGTCCAAGGGACCTGTCTGCAGAGAAGCTGAAGAAACCATTTCTCACACAATTATCTGCTCAAAGCGTAGCTGTGAACAAAGCACAGCACCTCCTTCCACGGGAGCCAGAGAAGGCTCAGCGGGATACGGTACCGGTGATGGTGAGCTGCATGGCGCTCGAGGTGAAGCCGAAGGGGTTCCTTGCTATGCACTCGTATCTGCCCTGGTCAGCCACGCCCAGGTCCTGAATGGAGAGGGTCCCATCCTGGCTGATGTGGAACTTGCCACTCTCTGTGATCTGGATGCCCTCCTGTTGCACCATCAAAAGA
>VZTT01061059.1:15001-26412 GCA_013400855.1 Buphagus erythrorhynchus
ACCCCACACAGACACCCTAAACACCCCACACAGACACCCCACACAGACACCCCAAACACCCCACACAGACACCCCACACAGACACCCCACACAGACACCCCACAATGCCTGGGAACTTTCAGAAACAGAAGTTTCATGGCACAGAATTAAGTTGAAATGTTTTCAGTTTTAGGACAACCTGAAACTGATGGATTTGTGCTGGCTTTGATCTGCAGTTCCCATCTTTTGCTGGCTCTGACAGCATCACTCAAACCCAACCTCTCAGCCTGGCTGGGGGCAGAGGTGACTTCAGGTTTTACTTTTTCATTCTCCTGCTTCTTAACATTTTTCTGCTGCCCTGCCACAACCTAAAGCTTGCTCTGCTGCCCTCTCACCCTTTCCTTCTGCTCCCACTGCTGGCTGAGCCCACAGAAAGCTGCAAAGAAAGAAAGCTGGTTCACCTCCCATCAGACTTTTGTGGGGTAAGTGTGGCTCAAGCATTTTCTGTGCCTGACTGTGCTCAAAGGCAAGGCAGGTAACAAGGGAAGGTCCCAAGTGTTGTACTATGGAACAGCAGGAAAAAAGTCAGAAGAATTTCATCTAATGAACTCTTGGAAAGGGCAGCCAGGCTGTCGTGTTTTTTGAGGGATTGTGGCTTTGCCCCATCAAAGCTAGAGCCAACAAGCTTCATCCAATACCATCAGCAGGAATCCTGGATATAAGGACAAACTACTTGGGAAAAAAAATCAATTTTCAGGGTTTTGTTCTTTTCCAGGGATGGAAAATCAAGTATTTATAACATCCTGGAATGTCACTGGCTTCAAGTGACTCTTTTGGAAGGAAGAACAGGAGAATATTTGCTGCAAGGCTTTGAGCCTGAGTAACTGCATTGCTCTCTTAAAAAACTCAAATCAGTGGACATGTTGGTCTTTATCCACATGTAGTGCAAAACCCATGAAGCTGGGAGAGGTGTTGAAGGGGACAGTTGTTTAATTCTCCCCCAGTGATGTGAAATGACCACGTACCTTGACCCAGGTTATGGTGGGGCGAGGGTCTCCCTGGGCAGCGCAGGAAATGGAAACGTCCTGGCCTGTCTCTGCCACCAGGTCTTGGGGGGGATGAAGGAACACCGGGATCACTGTGCAGCACAGGGAAAAAAAAGTCACTGGGGTGAAAAATGCATCAAGGAAAATAGAGAAACCTGTGTGTGAAAAAAACATCTCAGCATGGGAAAAGCAGAGCTGCTGAGCTGCTGCTCCTGCAAGGGCTCTGCAGAGGGGCAGCAGCTCACCCTGTGCTCTCTCACTACCTCTGTTCATAAATTTATGCAATTTATGTAATTTATGTTCATTATTTTCTGCTCCTCTGCACCTCTACTTGGGGCAATTACACAGGAATGTGCTGCATCATTTAAAATCCTTAATTCAAAGGCTCTCTAGAAAAGATGCTCCAGCTGAAACAGGGATCATGACTTGCTTCAGGAATTATTGGATGAGGCTCTCTCAAAGTGTTAGTCAGGCCAGATTAAGTAATTATATTGATCTTGCTGGTCTTAAAACATTCTGTGAATTCTGTGCTTGAAGCTTCACTAATTTCATGCTTCTAGAGAGTTTCCTTCCCTCCAGTTTGTCATTAGTAAAACCCTGCCCTGCTTGTGAACAAGAAGGGGAGTTTGCTTATTTAGAAGAATAATTTATAATGAAAAGGAAAGAAAATTAAGCAAAAGCTATTAAAAAAATAAAGGAGGAAAAAAAGAATAAATTAGGCTTTAATTAAGCAAAAGCATCCTAGTGTGACTTGTGTTTTACAGAGTCTTAATTTTAGAAAACCTAAATTTAGATTGAACCTATGACCTGGTAGGGAATGTTTAACACAAATGTATCAAGAGCCAGAGTTAAATGTTTGTTAGAAGGAAACATTATGTTATGCAGAATGTTCTGTTTGAAAAATAATTTTACAATTAATTCTATAGGAAACACAATTTTAAAATTGAAAAAAATATATATATTAGTAAGAATTTAATTAATACACTTTTTTTTTTTTAATTATCCAGTTTTTCCTTTACCAAAGCAATTTTCTTGAGGACAACACCCAAACTGCAGCAGCTTATTCCAATTTACAAACCATAGCACTCAGGAAAATCTCTCACACATTTCCCACCAGCTGATGGAGCCCTCATGGCTGGATTTCTGTTCCCAGGGTGTTGGAACCCAAAAGCCAAAAGGAGTTTTAAACTTTCTGTGCTTTCTGACACTAACTCCCAGGGAACACTACTTTTGACTTGAAGCCTTAGAGAAGGCTTCCAAATTTGAGTGATAGAGTTAGAATCACTGGTATGTAGTTGAAATAAAAGCGTGTGATGTCACACAGTGAAAGATTTAAAATTTGAAGCTTTTAGAATATAGTAATAAGTATAAAACAAAATGGAGGTTCTTAAAAGTTGTCTCTTTCTTCCTTTTCGTTCCTTCTTCCTTCTTCTTCATAATTTCAAGTAGTAGTTTTCAGTTAAATAGTTAATGCTGCACTGCAAGTCACAAATGTCTAGTTATTAAGTCAAAAGTATAAATAATATAAGTGTTAGCTTTAATTAGACTGTTTAGCTTAAAAAAACCTTGTAACTAACTAGATCTACCTCCATTTTTCTCCCATTTAGCTGTTAGCTGGAAGTGCTGAAGAACTCTCTGTACTATAAATAAGATTTAATAAACAACTAAGCCTAAACACGAAAAATCTGTCTCTTGTGCTTTAATCCTGACTCTAAGTAAAGGCAAAAGAAAAAAAAAGACAAACCACTAATTAAGTAGTGCAACTAACCCCTAACACAAGGGAAGAGCAAAATCCCACCCCACAGGACCTGCCTGCTCAGATAGTTATTTATGGTAGGACTCACAGCTGGTCTGTGGGCCAGAGAGGGTTATTTCTGAAAGCAATCCTATCAAGGCAATTGGCCTGGAGACTGAGAAAAGAAGGAGAAGGAGATAAGTGGGAAAGAAAACCTGCAGCTGGGAAAAGTATTTTTAGAAAAGTCTTGTGAAAAACAGAGGCGTAGATGGTTTTACACCAATGAATGTTATGTTGATCTATTGTAACCAATGAAGAAAGTGTAAACTTTGTAGAGGGTATAAAAGACAGCATGCTGTTGTAATAAATGGGATAATAAGTTCTAAAGTTCTAAGTTCTGAAACTTAGTGTGCCTGTTTGTATGTAGCACCCACCTCAACAGCTGTTGGATCCCAGAAATCTGGAGTTTTTGAGCTTTCCGTGCCTAAAGGCACGGAAAGCTCAAAACCTCCAGATTTCTGGGATCCAACAAACAGCAACAGTTATTTACCACGAAACCAAAAGGATGCCACAGCTGTGCCATCCCCCTTGTGCCCAGCTCACCTCGCGGGGTCACCGAGAGCTGCACGGGGCGGGTGGTGACGCCGATGGCGCTGATGGCGTGGCACTCGTACTGCCCGTGGTCGTGCAGGGCCACGCGCCCCACGCGCAGCGTGCCCGTGGACAGCACGCTGTGCCGCCGGTCGCTGGGCAAGGGCCCACCTGGGAGAACGAGCAGCCCGTTAATTCCCTGTCACAGTCCTCATCCCGCCAATGGCAAAGTGATTTTTTGATTCTGTACGTTCTTCGTGTCCGTTCGCGGCTCTGGAGGCTGTTGTTGTATCGTTATATCATTCCTAACTCCAGCATTTTTCCTAAAAGACAAGTTCCTGAGGGCCAGTTCTGATCTTGCTTCTTATGGGAATCAAGGACAAGACATCTTCCCAAGACACATTCCCAAGGCACCTTCCCAAGACACCTTCCCAAGGCACCTTCCCAAGACTCCTTCTCAAGGCACCTTCCCAAGACACCTTCCCAAGACACCTTCTCAAGACTCCTTCCCAAGACACCTTCCCAAGACTCCTTCTCAAGGCACCTTCTCAAGACTCCTTCCCAAGACACCTTCCCAAGACTCCTTCTCAAGGCACCTTCCCAAGACACCTTCCCAAGACACCTTCCCAAGACTCCTTCTCAAGGCACCTTCCCAAGACACCTTCCCAAGACACCTTCCCAAGACACATTCCCAAGACTCCTTCCCAAGGCACCTTCCCAAGACACATTCCCAAGACACATTCCCAAGACTCCTTCTCAAGGAACCTTCCCAAGACACCTTCCCAAGGCACCTTCCCAAGACACCTTCCCAAGACACCTTCCCAAGACACCTTCCCAAGACACATTCCCAAGACTCCTTCTCAAGGAACCTTCCCAAGACTCTTTCTCAAGGCACCTTCCCAAGACACCTTCTCAAGGCACCTTCCCAAGGCACCTTCTCAAAGCACCTTCCCAAGACACTTTCTCATGTATTAGACATAACTAGCAAGCACAGAGGCTTCAGAAGGGGTTGAACCAAGAGGGGGAATTTCTTCCTTACCTGTGTTTCTAACTGGGGATTCCTGTCAATTATGCTAATTTGCTGGACTAATAAAACTGTTCTTGCCCTGTGTCACACGTGCTTTGACACGTGCATTTTCAGTGTGCCATTTGCCATATTTGCACCTGGACATCTCCAATTAAAGACCTGCTTTTATATTATTTCCTGTATTAATATTGTCTCAAAAGTGTTTTGTGTTGTTTCTAGATTTTGAAGGCATCACCATCACTGGAGAGGTCTGTGTGATAGTCACACATTTCATTTCCTTCCCAGCATCAACTGCCCTGAAATACCACCTTTACACATCAAATTGTCTTGTCTGATCAGCTGGGAAGAGATGGAACCCCTTTTCTTTCCTCCCAGGTATTTTCTTAGTGCAACCTGCAGATTTTTTCACCCCTGATGGATA
The DNA here is from genome assembly GCA_013400855.1 of Buphagus erythrorhynchus. Lineage (NCBI taxonomy): Eukaryota > Metazoa > Chordata > Aves > Passeriformes > Sturnidae > Buphagus > Buphagus erythrorhynchus. The sequence continues at coordinate 19,801 of VZTT01061059.1, forward strand.
GGAAATCACTCTTCAATTATCCAAACTCTCTGTTTAATCAAACAAATGGGAACATTTGGCATTGTCTTTCTAAATTTGGTCTGACTTTTTGGTTTGGAAACAGTTGTTTCAATATTTTGTCTGTTTCAAGAGAAAAGCTGAAAACTAAAACTAAATTTGGATTTAACAAATCCAAAAAAAATTATCAAAACTTGTCAGGTTAGCAACTTTTTTTTTATATACTCCATTTTCCTCCATTTATACATCCTCTACTTATTCACCTCAAATACCAAAACCCCCCATGCTCTCAAAAGTGGTTTTGAGATGAGCAATGCTGCACCACCTCCCCTCCTCTTGTCTTGCTTTTAGCATGTGAAAGCACTGTAAAGCTTGGTTGATTTTTTATTTATGGAGTGCTGAGTGCAAACCTGGTTACAAAGCAGTTATGAACCTTACTTCTTTTCACTTTGCTCCTTTCCACGTGCCTAAGATATATTTCCTGGGAAGTGGAGGAAAACAGGTTAAAGGAGATGGAGAACATGCTGGCAGAGCAGAATTTCAGCTGGTCCTTCTTAACTCTGTGTCAGGGCCATTGCTGTGGAAGCTGGAACACAATACCCACAAACTCTCCACAGCCCTAAACCATTAATTATGGCTTGTGAAGCATAAGGAAAAGTTGGAGGACCTCTGGGCCAAGCATTATTGGCTTCTGTCCCAGAAAGTGCTGGATGAGATCAGTTCAGTGGAGCCAGCATTAACAATTATTTGAGACTTTAAAAGTTCACCACCACCTGTTGTCCCAAAATGTTTTCTCCTAAGCTAAGAGAAAATTCTGAGGTGTGACAGTGAATGGTGCCCTTCTGCAACGTGCTCCCCAAAGGCAGCAAATCAAGGACAGTGACACAGAGCTGACACATGGTGGTACTGCAGAAGGAAGTGGTGGAATCATCATCTACAGAAGTGTTTTAAAAAAAGTGTAGATTTGGCATTTCGGGACATGGTTTAGTGGTGAACACGGCAGTGTTGGGTTAAATGTTGGAATTCATGATCTTAGAGGTCCTTTCCCACTCAAACAATTCTGTGACTGACATCCACTGACCTGGAGTGCCCAGACCTTTCCTTTTCAGAGGAGGTGGGAAGCCACTGCAGGAAGAGCTGTGAGGCTTTCCATGGGTTTCACGCTGATGAAAACCATCACACTACTTCCTTGTGACAGAGACTCAAGATGCTCCTTCCTCAGAGCTTAACACCATCCGTGGTGATGTACAACACAGCCCCTAGTGGGACTGGGTGTGTGCTGGTCACAATTTGTCCTGTGCCACCACTGCAAGCCACCACCCTGGACCAGCAGCTCAGCTGTCCCCCCCACACCCCGTGGATGATGGCATGGGAGAGAGAAGCCACAAGTCAAGTGAGGCAGTACCTGCCCTTGTCCAGGTAATCACTGGGGGAGGGTGACCCTCAGCAGAGCAGGGAAAATCCACACTTTGTCCTTCAGTTACTGTCTGATCCGTGGGAATGACGAGAAACCTGGGAGAATCTGGAAGGGAAAGCAGTGACTGAGCAGCAGGAAACACTCAGACAGCAAACTCAGGGAGTTCATGGCAGCAGAACCAGTCACAAGACTCAGATACACCCCACTGACTAAATGCTGTGTCCCAGAAATGTCACAGAATCTCCACAGGATCAGCCTGGGAGCCCTCACCTTGCACTATGATCCTTGCTGTGGCCTGGATGGATCCCTCCGAGTTGGTGGCATTGCAGTTGTACTGCCCCTGGTCTGAGAAGGTGACATTCTGAATGAAGAGTCCCCCAGAGCTGGTGATGGTGAAACGGGAATCCTGTGGCAAAGGAGAGCCCGTGCCCAGGGTCCAGCTGATGCGAGGGTGGGGGTGCCCAGAGACCCCACACTCCAGGGTGACACTTTCCCCAATCAGTACTTCAGTGTTCTGTGGCTGGATCACAAAAGTGGGCTTGGCTGGAAGGAAAGGAGAGCTTTAGCACCCAGCTCTGCTGCCTGTTCACTGATGGGCAGAAGTTGCTTGGACTCCTCTGCAACCCAGCAACCCACCCTGCTTCTTCCCTGACACCCAAATAAATCCTCACTGTGAGCACTTCCCCCAGCATCTTCCCACCACCTCCTCACACCCACTCACTCAGTGCTGGAGCATCCCCACCCGTGTCCCCTTCACCCTTGTGCTGCAGAATTCATCCCAGCCTTCAAACCCCTCCCCAGTCCCAAATTACCTTCACTCTCTAAGTACCCCATTTCCCACTCCAGAGGGAACCCCTTAAGCTCAGGCCTCACTTGGCTGTCACCCAGCACACCAAGAACATCCTGGCACATACAAAGTTGGGACTGACTCTGAGTTAGCTCCACTCCCATCCCCAGCCCCAGCTGGGTTGTAAAGGGGTGCACAAAGCTCAATTACACGGGGAGCCAAAATAGCGCAGCACGACTTCCTGTGTCTTGACCTCCCCAGCAATGTTCTTGGCCATGCACTGGTAGACGCCTTTGTCCGACTCCTTGGTGTTCTGGATCATCAAGGTACCATCTTGCAACAGGTTCAGGCGGTCATCATCCTTCATGTCAATCTTATTACTGAAAAAAAGCCACAAACAGGCAAAATCTGAAAGGAATAAAGACTGGTGGTTCCCCCTGGGGGAATCTGGGGGCTTTGCATTGCAGCAAGTTGGTGTTTCTTGGAGCTATTCTGAGACTTCATGAAATTTGCAGCAAGAGCTCTGATTCACAGCACTGAACTGCAGCTCCAGCTCTGATTTGCTCCCTGGGTGAGCTGCTTTTTCTCTCCCCACTGATTACACAGGACATTTACAGCCCATCAGGAGAGCACTCTGTTCCCATGTCACAGCATCACTGCCATTGTCAGGGCATCCTGCCCAGGAAAGGCTGTTCTCCTTACTCACTAAGTGCAGATTTAACAATGAATTAATACTGTTCTTGTGTGCAGCCATTGCTTCTCAAACTCGAGGCTCAAAGGCCTCAGAGGAGCAAAAAGCTCTGAGAAGTCACCATGGGACCCCAACACAGCTTGGACTCCAACCCAGCCCGAGAGCTGTGAAACATCTTCTGCAATGACCTGCAACTCCTGGATCCCAGCCCGTGGCAGAAGGTCCCAGTGCTGCATCCCATTTGTCCCAGCACGAAGGAATCTTGGATGGCTTCAGATGATGGAAAGGGAAGAAGGGACCTCTCTCCCCCTAGGACAAAGGCTGAACCCACAATGCAACCTAATCTGCTTGCTGGGCATTTATTTAATTCCCCTGGTGTCTCCTCACTCCAGCCATATCTCGTTTGTTGAACATTTATTATCATTACCCTTCTTACAATGCTGTCTTTGGGAGCCTGCCAGCATTTCCCTAACAAAACCTTCCTTCCAAAGGGACTTAACTCAGTCATAAACTTTTGCTCTGGACTGAAACTCTGCCTGGTGGGGGTTTTGCTGAAGAAGCAGACATTGATCATTTTTTATTAATAACCAAGCCCTGCTCAGGCTTCACCAGATAAGAAGCTCATAAAGCAGCAAAGCAGTTTCATTTCCACAGTGGGCACAGAATATTTTATTGTGTAGCATTTCCCAGAACACTCTGGCATCTAGCACATAGCCTACACATGAATTTGCAAATTCTGTCCTTCAGTGGAGCACAGCAATTTTTCTCTTTGGAAAGAAACCTCATACCTAGCACGATCAGCCTTTAGTGAGATTTCAGCAGTTAACAAATGGCAAGCATGGTGACTGAGAGCAACATGAAACACTAATTTTATTTTTTTCCTGATCAAAAGACAATTGCTTTCAGCCTGCAGAGTATGTTTATAGGAAAGTTATAAGCTCTTGGAATCCATTACAAACGCAGATGAAATGTTTCAAATGAAGATGAAAATACCACTTGGATTACGTGGTCACCAGAGAATGCTGTTAAAAGGAAGGTAAATATAACCCATGAAATAACCATTTCTTTTTTCTTCCTTTGTTTTTTTTAACATTGTGTGAAACTACTTTTGTAATTACAGGCAGGCACTGAAGAGCTCAGTGCTTGAAAACCTTTGCCACCCCAGGCCCTTGCGTGTGACTTACTTGTTGTGCAGCCAAATAATGGCAGGCTTTGGGTTGCCTTCTGCCCTGCAGGTGAAATAAACTGTGTTTCCCAAGAGCACATCGACGTCCTGGGGTTCTGAGGTTATTCGAGGCCTCTCTGCAAAACACCATTTGAACACAACCCAGTCCAAAGCAGCACAAAACTACCTGCAGCCCAGCTGGGCTATGGTGGGGCACACAACACCCAATCCTGCAATGCCCCAAGAAACAGGCACCAGGCACAGCCCCAGGCACAGCAGCATCCACTCAGAGCCACCCCAAAACTCACTAACACCTGCAAGTATCACGAAGGAATGGCATCATTCACCTGTAAAGGCCCTGGGGAATTGTTGCTGTTCCTATTCCCAGTATGTTGGGCAGTGGATCAGTTCCCACAGACCTGACTGTACAGTGGTTCATTAAGAGCTGCTCCCTGTCTCCCCCAGAGAAGCAGAGAAGTCAGTAGCAGCTGGGCTTGGGTTGTTTTTCTGCCCTTGGCAGCCTGCAGCTTCCTGCTCCACCTGAACACAGAGCCAGCTCCCTGCAAGCCACACCACTTCCTTCCCAACAGGATTTCATTCATTATGGCCCTAATTCATCATCCTATCCCTATCCAGCCAAGCCTTTCACTGTGTGCTTCACTGTGAGATGTACTCAAGCACCCAGCAAGTTAAACATTGAAAGGATGTGCTAAAATAAGGAGGAATTTATGGACAAGCCCTGGCGTGCTTGATCTTGATTCAGCAAAAAGCTTGCCCATTTCACAATCTGCATGCTCACCAGCAATCCAGTAAAACCAGCTGGATTATTCCTAGAATTGAGAACCTGTCACCTCCTCCAGTGGAAGGTCAGTGTCCTCACTCCTCAGATCACAAGTTAATGGCTCAGAAAAAATCCCCAAAGGCAAACCCAGCACAGCCCAAACCCAGCACAGCCCCACAGTATAAAACAGGGACCCAGGGCAGATTTGCCCCTGTGGCTCACAGCTGCTCCAAGCTGTGGGTTAAGGGTACCAGCAGCTTTCAGACTGACTCAAATATCAGCCACCTGCATGGGCAGAGCTCTGTGCTGAACTCTGTATCATTTATCTTCCCAGCTGGCACACCACCAGAGTGGAAGCCAAATGCCAGCAAAATCTTCCCACCAGGTGCTCTGGCTAATTTGACAGACACCCCACTGTGTTTCCATGCCTAAACCAGAACAAATTTGCACTAACAGCTGTACTGTGGCACTGGGAGTGTGCTGGGGACAGCTTGTTGTGTGGCACAGCCACTCCATGTGTTCCCAGCTGCTTTCCCTAAGCCCTTCCTATCCCCCCTCCCCTGAGGTCACAGACCTGTTTGTGCCAACTCAACTCTTTATGGCTGTGCCCTAAATTAAGGTGTGAAATGGTGAACATTTTTCAAAAAAATATAATTAAATCATAAGAGAAAAGCTGAATTCAATGGAGAGCTCTTCAAAATCCAGCTGAGCTCACACATTTGGCTCACAGCAGGGCCATGCACAGCTGGACTGGCATATCCAGGAGGGATGCTAACACCCAGCCTGTGTGGGTGGGAATTTCTCAAACTCACTCTAACAGCAGCAAAGCACCAAGGAAATACAGCCAATGTTTGTGCCAACCTCCGTTTAAAAACCAGAGTTTTGTCTAACCGCCACTTAAAAATCAGAGATTTGTCTTTTTCTGTATGAAATAACTAATTTTAGGATTTTTCAGAACAAAACCTTATTTAAAAATTCTAAATTTAAAGAATAACAGTCTAACAAAAGCCACTGGTTACACCACAGTCAAACACAGCATTCAGCTCCATATCTGTGATGCTCCCCCTCAGATTTCCAGTTGTGTTTCCAGCCACTGCAGCTCTCCCAGTGCTCCCTTTCTGTCCGGCCTAATGCGGGGTGCTCCCTCTGCTTCCTGGCTTAGCCACTGTTGCAGCAGATCCTCTACCAGCACCTCTCTATGCAAAAAGCCAGGACAGCACCCTCCAGCCAAACCAGAGCTGCCTCCAACACCTCTGGCAGTGTCAGCTCCCTCCTGCAGCCCCGCTGGGATTTTCCCATTGCAGCAGCCAGAGAGGGAGAAATGAGGATGCCAGCAGAGGGAAGGGGGAGGAAGAGGGCTGGGGGAAGCGATCGGCAGAGCAGAGCCCGGCTGCGGGGCAGAGGGTGGCCGGTGGAGGGAGGGTGTGGCGCGGCTCACCGCAGCGGAACTCGGGCGCGCCCAGGGTGGCGATGGAGCGGCCGCGCAGGTGCCGCGGCGCCTCGCAGGTGGCCGCGCTCTGCACGCTGCCCTGCTCCGCCTGCGTCCTCAGCAGCTCCGCCAGCCACAGCAGCTCACAGTCACACAGCAGCGAGTTGGAGTCCAGCCTCCTGAAACAGCCGGGAGAAGATGCTGAGTGCCCGGGCTGCCTCCTTCTGCAGGGCACAGAGGGGGACAGCCCTGCATGGGGAAGGGTCACCTGGGTGGTGTGCCCTGCATTTGATTATATTTTGATATATATATTATATATTATATATTATATATTATATATTATAT
>VZTT01061059.1:26574-66761 GCA_013400855.1 Buphagus erythrorhynchus
GGTAACTAGAAAGCAAAGAGCAAGTGAGTTGGAAGTGGCTTTTATGACTTAGAGCAAAGGATAAATCCACCTGAAACAAAAGATGTTTTTACCAAGCAAAAAGATTTTCACAGGCAAACAAGAAAGCCAATGTTGCAAGTAGAGAAAAGATCTCAGAATTTTCCACTGCAAGAAAACCGAAAAACAACTTCTAGCTTAAACTGTAACATACTAACCTATTGTGATTAAAAAATACTAGCATGAATATGGTAATGTTAGTAGTTATGATAGGCTATAGGCAATAGTAAAGGTATTGATTGATAGTCATGTATTAAGATACTCTGTAGTGAAAAGTATATAATGCATTGTAATCAGAATTAAAAGGCTTCAGGACACACACACAGCTTGCCTACAGCAGCAGCTATAGACTCACCCACAACCCCCAACTGCTGTAACCTCGTCTATGCAATAAACAGCATTTTAAGAGCCTCTGAAGCCTCCATCTCTCCATCAGGCTCTTACAGTTAACTAGGATGTGTAACCAATGAGAAAGATTTAATTGAAAAACTACCATCAACCATTCCAGTTTCAGATAGGAATGATTCAGTTAAACTGGATTATGCAGTTTTGGACTACCTGCAACACTGAAATGTTGGGTTTTACCCTGGGATGGAGATTTCAACCTTTACTGAATTCTGCAAGAATTGCTTCTGTTACAGCTTTTCTCTTTCAGCTCCAAAAAAACCCTCCCCCTTTATTTATGTGTGGATGGGATCAGACCCTTTCTGTAACCAGCTGTGAGGGGTTGCAGCATTTCTGCACAACTGGAAGAACTTTTATTACTGCAACACAAGCTTGAACCACAGCGAATGGAGCTCCAGTGACCTCCCAGTGCCCCCAGCCTCTTCCCTGCACTGCCCTCACTCCTGTGAGCAGTGCTATCCATGAGGATAAATAAGGACTACAGGGGGATTAGTTTGTGCCTCCTTCCCCACTGACAGTTTTACAGTTGATGGGTCTGGGCCATTGTGATGGTTTTCAAAACCAGCACAGCCATCCAAAAACCCCTAACACTTTCAGGGTCACATATTTGTGAATGTGAGATTACACACAGGGCCATGACCGAGTATTTTATAGACACCCCAGCTTCTTCTCTGGCACCTATAGACAGCATTTCACAAGATATTCCCTGTTAAAGGGAAGTGAAGCATTTTACCTGCTTGCAGAAATCACTGAGGGCTGCAGTGAGAAATACATTATTTTATTGTACTTGAAAATCATGGCAGAACACCAAAATTCTTTACCTTTTGCATTTTTTTTCCCTCCCAAACACATCATTCAACTGATTTCCAGAGATCATAAAACCAAAGCAAGAAAGAAGTAAGCTTAAGAGACAGACAGGTTATGTGGGAATGTCACCCTGGGGAATTCCTGCATGGAAAGGGAATCATGCCCCTTGGCACTCCTCTGACTAATTTCAATCTAGAAAACAAGCCTTTTCTTTTATGACTATGACTTTTCTTTCCATGTTAGATACTGATCTACAGACATGTTCAAGGTCATATCCATGACCTGGACTTTCTACATTTTTCAAGGATGTTTTGTGGGTTCAAACTGTTGTGAAGACTTTCCAGGAACGTTCATTCCTGTGGCATTATTAAGCTGTAAGCTGATTATAATTAGACACTAGCATAAAGAAACTTCTAACTGCTTAAATAAGCTTTCAGGTCCGATCAAAACTGTTTTACAAACTTAGCAGTGGCCTTAGAAGTGCAACAATGAAAAGCTTTGCCAACCAGGCACATTCTTCCTCAGGTCCTGCCCATCTGATTGAAGACAAACAAGTCCTCTTTGCAGGCAATGTTTTTTACTTACAGCCGTTTGAGGGATTCCAGTTGAGAGAATGTCTCCGGATGAATCCTGGAAATCTTGTTGTTGTGCAAGAATCTGCAGTGGGAGAAGCCATGCCAAAACATAATTCAGTATTTGCACTGTGAAGATGATAACAATTCAGTTTAAATGCAAAGGCTGGTCATTCAAACGGAGCTCAGTTTTTAAATTCCGTGTTTGTTTCCATGAGCTGCAGGGATTTCATCCCTTGATGGGTGTGATGTAATATGTCAAAGCCTAGAGCGGGTGTGGGCTGGAAGCAGTGACTCAGGATGTGATGGAACAGGTTTAAATTGGACCCTTCCAGTTTCTCTGCAAAAGGAGGAGAAAGGGAACAAAATCCCCTCAGATTGGACCCAGCATCTGTTTTCTGGGCCTGGGTTTAACTCCAGTTAAACTCCAGTTTAGAAGGGACCTTCTCCTTCCCCTGTGCAGATGATGTGACAATTTTATAAGGGCAGCCATTGGCACTGGACAACCCCTGCCTTAGACTTCATGTAGTTATTAACCCAAATCCATGAGCAAATCTAATTCAGGCAACAGCCACCTAAACTGGGCTTATCTCTGAACAAAACTGAGGTAAATTCTCACTTCCAGAATCTTAGCACATACATAAAACTCTCCAGTTCTTAGGGAGAAACCCTGATTGTGCTAAAACACACAATCTTAGTGGGGACCAAGAGGGGATAATTAACTCCCCATTCCCATAATCGTGGGGGAATTTACTTGTGCTGGTTGCATCCAAAACTCATAAGAGACCATTGATAAAAGAGATGAAGCAATTTCAGTCAGTGGTGGAACAGGAGAGAGCACAAAAGCAGCACAGCCCGAGTGCCAATGTCTGCACACACACACGTGTGCACCAGAGCTCAGCCTGGTTGCCCAGCCTGGAGGCTGAAAAACCTTCCTTCAAAATTTAAATCCAGAATTTTTGTTGGATCCAATACAGTGACTGAGATCAGTCATGTACTGATCCAGGTCTGAATTTTCCTAAGGGTGTGGGATCCCACGATTTTATTTCTTTGGCATGTATGGATATAAGGCACATTTCCACACAGGCCAGAAGAGTCTGCTGGTTTCTCCATGGAGTGGGAACCACACATGGACTGTTGTGCTGGTGGCTCCATTACTGCTAGAAGCAATCCTGGGGAGCAGGAGACTCCATTTCCTTACTGCTTTCAAGAAGGATGTGTGTTTTTCTTGTTAGACTTTCTTCTGACTTTATCCCTTTTCCACCCCCTTTTTTTGCTCACTCTGCCCAACAGTGACTAATGTTGCTGACCTTATGCTCAGAGTAAAATCTCACTTGGCTTGACCAGCTGTAGGACTTTCTGCAGATTTACTCCTATTTAGATGGAAACCTGAACATAGCATAAAATGGGAAATTCCCTTCACATCCTCAGTCACCCTCCTACTCAGCTATTATGTAAAATCTCTTTCTTTATTGAAGTTTCTTTTTGCATTTTGGAGATCACACTCCATGCTACCAAAACTGCTACACTAAATAAATGGGTTTTCCCCTTTCTCCTCACCCTCTCAGTCCCGAGAAATATCCCATCTTTACTTACAGCCTTTCAAGTTTAGGCAGGTCACTAAAAGTCTCCAGCTCCAGACTTTCCAAGTTGTTGAAATGCAGGTACCTGTGACACCCAAATCACACACAAATCACAAAAAGACTGCAATTTAAGAGACAGATCTTCCCAGATCAATCCACCAGTGTCCACCACTCATCTCAAGGCAGATGTTGAGAAGCCAGAATCCATGTTAGAGTCTCCAGTTTCCACATGCAAACACAGCAGCCAGCATGGCCTTTCTGCTAATACAGATTAATGTTTTTACTTCCACTGAAATCCCAAGTGTGACCTGCCACTCCAGAGGCCTGGGGGACCTCCTGCCTGTCCCAGGTCACCCCTTGCCATCAAGAAAAGAAACGTGGTGCCTGCAGAGCAGCTCAGCACGATACCTGAGCCTCCCTGTTGCCATGAGCTGTGACATTCACCAGCACAACTGACACATTCCTGACTTTTAGATGGATTCTGTACAGTCCTCAAATTGCCTAAACTGTTCCCTTTTATTTTACACAGGCATAAATTTCACAGCAGACACAGATTAATCACAGAGCTACAAATACTCATTCTATTGTAGCTGACTGCATTGAGAAATAATTGCCTAAGCCTCCACATGGCTGTTTGATTTGTAATGGAAGGATTCATGATAAATGGTCCAGTATCAGAGCACAAACTGAGAGAGGGTGACTCAGATTCTGCACTGGAGGGTCACAGTGGGGAAGAGAGGGACATGCTCTAATCAGTCTCAGATGTCTACTGAGATTGTTTGGATCTTGAGGAAAGCATCTGATCCTGTCCATCAATCGGGTTTTATACTTTTTCTTGAAAAGCTGGCTTGTGGGGGACAGGAAAATGGGGTAGGATTTGAGCAAAGCTATTTCTTCTGGAGCTAAGCCTGCCTGGGATTGAAAACAGATGGGGCTTTCAGCGGGTTGTTTGTTGGTTTTGTGGGTTTGTTGGTTTTGTTTTTTCTTTTATTCGTGACATCAAGTCTGGAATGCTCACTGCTGAAATATCCCTGTGGGCAGCACCAGCTCTCTAAGCTCAGCTTAGAGCCAGTTTCAGCTTCCTAAATTCTCTCCCAGGCATCCTTGCGGAGCTGGCTGATGAAAAACCACATTGTACACAAGCTTGGTGGCATACCTAGTGTTAGGATTGCCTGAAACTTCCAATTATGCTCTGTCCTCTTGTGCTGTCAACCTGGAGAACAAGCTGGATCCTATTCCTTTTACAGCAAAATCCTTGGTTACATTCCAGCCCTATAAATGCTGTGGCTGGGAACAATTCAGGAATTAGACCAGTTCACCTTTGGTCCCTGTTCTCCAATGATACAAGTAATTCCTATATTCCAATTATTTAGGAAGAATAAATCATTAGGAAGAAATTCTTCCCTGTGATGGTGTTGTGGCCCTGGCACAGGGTGCCCAGAGAAGCTGTGGCTGCCCCATCCCTGGAAGTGTTCCAGGCCAGGCTGGATGGGGCTTGGAGCAACCTGGGATAGTGGAAGGAGTCCCTGCCCAGGGCAGTGGGTTGGAATGAAATGAGCTCTAAGATCCCTTCCAAGCCAAACCATTCCACCTATCTATGATTCAAATATCCAAGCTCACATTCTCTCCACCAGTCCCAAGTAAGAAAAAATCCAGTCCCAGTTTAGGAAGGCATTTCAGAAGAGTCAGACCTCAGTCTGCCCATGTCACCTTGAGAGTGGTGCACTGAGTCAAAAAACAAAACTTCTTTGAATAAACAGCAGAGTTTTGCTGTACACAGAAGGGGAGCAAATGGGGACTGCTGGAGTGTCACTGTGCTGGGCTCCAGCTGCCAGGAAAACACAGGAGGCTCCCTCCATCCCAGATTCAGCACAGAGTGCCACACGGCTTGAGGGAAGGTCGTTACTGTGCTTGCTTGGAACCATCGAGTTCCCCCATTGCAATTCCCAGATGCTTTGCAGCACAGGAGCACCACCATCCTGGTAGCTCCCAGGAATGCTCGGCTGCCTCAGCTCTCAGCTTGCACTTCATCCATTCATTCTCAGCAGAGCTTTGGATGAGAGAGAAACTCAACCAACACGCTCCATTTAAGTAAAGGACCAAATCTCACTCTCTGCTTGAGGAATCCCCAGACACAAACCCAGCAGAGCAGCTGCCTTCTGCTCCCAGCCCTCCTGCAGACCTCTCTCCTCCCATCATAAGGTCCCTGGAAATAAAGGCCATCAGAAGCACAGCTGGGTTTTTCCTATACTCCAGAGGTTGGGGGCAGGAGAAAACATATGAAACACCAGTAGGAAGAGACCTCAGTACTAACTAACCAAAACCAACACTCAGAACAGCTGCTTTCAAATGAACCCAGTGTAGTCTGGCAAACCTGGATGAGAAAAGAGCAGAAGCTTCATCCTACCCCTCACTAAGTGCCTGCTGCTCTCCAAGCCTGGGAACACAGCATGCAAACAAGGCTCATCTGTACTTACAGCTGCTCCAGGGAACGGAGCCCGTGGAAGGCATGTTGCTGGATGCTCTGAATTTCATTTTTATAAAGGTAGCTTTCAAAAGGAGAGAAAGGAAACAGCATTAGGCCAACTTATCAGCAGTTGTGCTCTAAAAAGTCACAGGAAACAGCAATAACCCTCAAGCCAAAGCAGAACTTGCTGCCTGGATTCAGGGGCAAAGTTTTGTACCTCTGACACTGAACTCCAAACACACACAGCATGTCCTTGACTGGCAAATATTAGAAGTGGGCTGTTAGATTTTAAAGAGGTTAAGAAATTACTGAGCTACCACCAACTCACAGGTATTTCAGTATCTCCAGATCTTCAAAGGATCTTCTCACGATTTGTTTTATCTGGTTATTGTTCAGCAGCCTGTTCAAATCAAGAAAGAAAAACACAGCTGATGAAGTCAGCACGTGTGAGATTTGTGGCATTTCTTTTCTTGGATGCCCACCGGAAAATTCTGAGCTCAGGTGTCACAGAATTTAAGATTTAATGGGGTTAGCAAGTCAAAGTTTGGGTACTCACACCAGCCAAGGTAGTGAGAAGGTTTCTCACCCAGAGAGGCCAACTACTTCCAATATTGCAGTGTTCAAAATATTTTCCTTACCTTTTGCTGCAGTTTTCAACCCAAAGTGACAATTTTGTCCAGGAAAGGGATGAAGGGATGGGAGACAGGCAGAAAGAAGCAATGGGGAGTGAGATATTAAATCATTGCTACCACCCTTGTACAACCACAATGGGTTTTGGAGGTGCCTGGTTGTGTTCAACAAGTGAGCAGGGGAGTGCAGAGCCAGTTTTTAAAAGTACAAATGCAGTTTAAAACATCAGTTCCCAATGGAGTTATTGGAGCCATAAAATGCTAATAGCTTTGCTAATCACTTTGTAACTGATACCCACAAATGAGAAAGAAATAAATTCAACTTTGACTCCTGAGGCTGCTCAGAGACAACCTCTTTCAATCTTGGGAGCCTTGTGCCAGATTTTAATACAAAACCTCTGGACCACATGGCATTGGAAAGCCGTGTGTGCTTTGTGTGTGCAGTTGCCATGACTGTGTGTGCAGTTGAAGGCTGGTGCCAGTGACCAGAAACAGCCCAGCTCTGTCAGAGCCATGCTGTGCAGCACTGTAACCACACAGCTGAGCCCTGCAGAGCTCTCCTGCAGCCCCTGCCAAGCCCAACACCGAGAAAACACAATAAATCACTTATAAATAGCTCCCTAATACACCAAGTTTAGCTATTCACCGTGGCTGCCCAGCCACACTCTCGCTGTGGTGTCCCACTGATGTTCAGCTCTGGCAAAGCTCACAGCTGGAGGAGCTCTTAGAGCTGAACAGCCCAGAGCAAGGGTTTCACCAGCCACGCTAATTTTTAAAATTCCTAAATGGAGTTGTGGGCAGAGAAGGAATCTGTGACTGTATATTGCAAAGATTTCCCTTTCAGGTGTTGTAGGAAAAACAGCAGTTCCCTGTGCAAGCAGCCAGACCTGACTACATTGGGTCACATCCAATACATGCACTGGATGTGCATTTTACAAGTTGATTTTTGCCATAGCTCTGCTCCTCAGGAACAATCTGCCACCAGGCAGCAGGCGAGAAGGCAGTTCAGCACTTTCCCAGCAGCAAAAACCAATCTTCTGTCCTGCTTTTCTGGACAAAAAAGAGCAGCCAGCCTCTGTCATTACAAGCCAAGGCATTTTCCTGGGCAAAAACAGTTGTGCAGGTAAAGGATGGAGAGAAAAGACAAAGAGATGGGGAGAAATGGTAAAAAAACTTGTGGGAAAAGATGAAGGTAGTATCAAGCACCTCAGGGATGACAGAAGGTATAAAAGATGTCAGAAGCACACACATGTGATGGAAGCTTCACAAGTTCTCTCCAGGCACCTGAGCCACAGCAGCTTTCCAGCAGCTTTTTCTCAGGTGAAGAATTACACTGAGTCAAAAAAAAAAACTCAAGAAAGTGAGAAACACAAGAGTAAACAACTTTGGAAGTCAGGTAATGAGGGGTTGAGAAAAACCTCATCATGCTGGATTTGACTATCCTCCCTGGACTGGCTGCCCTGATAGCAGGGGTGTGGGTGTCACCCTGACCGCAGGGCTGGGCACAGGCAGCCTGAGGGGGTTAAGGCACACAGAGCTGGAAAGCTCCTGCACCGCTGGAAGCAATGGCTCCATGCACACGGCTGGGGTCAAACAGCCCGGGCTCACTCATAAGGATGCAAAAATGATGTCAAGTCCTTGGAACACACGATCCTGCTTTGACAGCCAGCTATGCTGAGTGGAAATACAGCCCCTGAGCATCAACCCAAAAGTTTATTTGATGACTGAACACCCAAAGGCTGGAAATAACTGCCTGAAAGCAGTGTGGGAGAGGGCTTTTGTCTATTTGCCTGCAGGACAGAGACAACACAGGCAGCAGCCGTGCTCCCCTCCCTGCCCCTATCAGCTTTCATCTCTGGCCAGAGCAGGACAAAGGCAGCTCCTTCTCTGCTATCTGATCCCTGGCCCCACTTCTGAGCACACAATGGGCTGACAGAATGGTGCCAGCACCGACGTCATTCCCATGGATGTGAGCACCTGGCACACAGCTGGCAGTGGCCACTGCCTCCCAGGGGACAGGTGACAGGGACCAGGTGAGCAGAGTCACACCAACAGCCTGAGCAGCATGGTCTGGAGCCCTTCTCTGGCTGCTATCTTTAATGCTCAGAGTTCAGACCAGGACTGATCTCCACTGGGATTTCAAATTGCATTATGTTGTCTGGCTGTGTTTTGGGGCTATTTAAAAGCATTATCCAAGTCTGTTTTGTTGTCTTTGCTATTTCGTACAGTTCAAGGGAGTGTAATCACTGACCCAGCCAAATAAGATGAATCCTGGAAGTTCAGATGGCAAGCAGCACACAGGGCTCTTATCTCATCGTCTGATACTTAAAAATTTGTTCATTGCCTGATTTAAGAATAAAAAGTGCATGGAAGAAGCCATCTCTGCTTCCTGTCTCAGGATTCCCCATTGTAATGGGGATAAGTCCTGGAAAACATTCGAAAGTGAGATAATGATGAAGTCCATAATAGCCCACTTATTCCAAAATGCTGCTTTCAGAGAAATCCATGGACAAGGCAGCACATCTGGCTCCTAGAAAGCCTTTGGATGGCTCCTGTACAGCTGTCTGCTCCTTGACTCCTGTGCAATTCACCCAGGCAGAGAAGTGTGCAAAATCCTGGCATGGCCTGGCTATTGGTCCCAGCTGCCATCCATAGCAAAAATGCCCAAATTCCTGCTACCCTTAGAGAGCTGAAAGCTGAGATCCCAGATCTGCTGGGAATAAATGCTCTGAAAGACAGAGGCTGGGAAGATCATTATCACTGTCATAATCTTAAGCACACCCTGTAGCAAAACAGGCTAAATTCAAAGTATCAGAAGCACTTTTCCTAGCAATAGGATGGGGCATTCCCATCATGTCCTATGAACTGGACTCCACATGAGTAGGAGGACTCAGTCACACAGGTTTTATTTCTGCAAAACTCTTCTGGAACGTTTGAGATATACAAGAGCCATGAGATCTGGCCCAGAGTCACCAAGAGAACATTTTACACTCAGTTTCCTCTAGGTTTTATGTCCTGACTGCCTCTCCTTTCTCCTTCCCCACCCTCTCTCCAGGTTGCCAGGCACAGGCTTAAGTTGCATTAAATGAGTGGTTTGCTGTTTTGAAGAATGCATTAAATGATGTGACAGGACAGAATTCAGACTCAAACCATGTTCTCTTCCCTCTTTTCATTTGACAATCCACATGCTACAGTCATTGTGACAAAACAGCTATTTTTTTCCTCATGCCATTAATAGAAATCATCACGTAGTGTATTTAGAGGGGGAGAAAAAGTGAGTTTTATGTTCAACCACACATTCCCTTTTGTTGACAGAATGATCTGGAATATCCATTTCCCATATTTAAGGGAGAAAGTTTTATTCTGAGATCCAAGCAGGCTCTGACATCCCCTCCTTGCTGGCAGGAACACATCCTCTCAGGAGTTACTAGAGGGTAAAAGACAGAAACTCCACATTACTGCTCTGTTCACCCTGAGCTTCACAGCAGCACCCAAAGCAGAGCTGCAGGGCTCACCAGAAATGTTTTGCTCCCACCTGAGCAGAAAGAGAAATATGATGTGAGCAGTGACAGGGCAAAGGGCCAGGCAGAGGCAAAACAATGTGGTCTCCACAGAGTGCCTGTTCTCTAGGGTGCTCTTGCCTCAGGAAGAACAAAATACACACTGGGGGTGTTAAGAAATTTTGGTCCCTGGGTTGGACATTTCTGTGGATGGTGCTGGAGAGACCCAAGGAGCAGCAACCCTTGGGCTCTGGTTTGAAAATACAGCAATGAACCAAACAGGGTTTGACAGGGCTGACTCCTGTGGGAACATGTAAGGAGAAACCTCACAGGGGTGTCATCATCCATCCCCACCCAAAAATGACCTAAAGGAGCAAAAACTGGGAAGCAGTGAGAGGCTGTGCCTCACCATGGGCTCAGAGTGTTTCCTCTCTCCCCCATAGCCCAGCACCTGCTCTGAGCTCATGTTGGCTTCAGCCACACAGCAAGTGATGGCAAACTGCAGCAGAACAGCTGTCCTGGAGCTGGGGGGGTGTGGATGGCATACAAGAGGGCTTTTTGCCTCACTCTCCTTGCTACCTTTTTTGTTTCTTTTCTTTTTTTTTCTTTTTTTTTCTTTTTTTTTTTTTTTTTTTGTACCAAGGGGACATATTAAGAGTTTAAAAATACACAGCACCATCTGCAGAGATGGGAACACAGCAGAGCCAAGAAGAGGGGACAAGGAAATCTTACAACTCTCTGAGATGTTCAGCCCAAGAGAACTCCACCTGCACACAGGAAGCTGCCAGTGGGGCAGGATTTAGGATAACTGCTCATTACCTGTGGTGCTGTACCACGAGTCCCCAGCTGGAAGCAAACTGTGGCTGTGTCCCTTCCACAAACAGGGCTCCTGTTTTTATTTTTCAGATCTCCCACACCAGAGGAAAGCAGAGAGGAGCCAGGGGAGGGTTTGAACTGTTGAACAGCCCCACTGGACATCCACACAGGCTCCTCTCCTGTCAGGCTCTCAACCCATTCCCCTGCATCCAACACAGGCTACAAAGGTTTCCTTTTCAGGGTGGTTTATAAACTGTCAAACTTGGACACAGAACAGCCACACTGCCCTAAAGGAGATGGAGAACAGAAGCTTCACCAGAATCTGTTGCTCTTCCTCTGCCATTAGTGGAAAAAGTTCTTTTAAAAAACATGTATTTGCTTATGGAAGATTTATTTAAATTCAGTGGCAGAAAGCTGCAAGCTCAGAGCTCTGCATGTGGAACCTGAGCTATTCTTTCCTCCAAACCTCTCACTTCAAATTTTCTGACAGATTTTTCCAGGAAGCCTCTCAGGGATTTTAAAGGATTTATTCTCTTTATCACTTGAAAAGCTATCTAAGTCCTCAGGCAAAATTTACCATCTAAGAAACATCAGCAAATTCTTCAGTTCTTGTCAGTTTTGATGTGGCAATTGGACAAACCAAAGTTCCTGGAGAGAAATTTGCTTCAGGAGTGTGAAGTCCAATGTTCTCTCAGTCAGTTATCAAGCTCCTCAACTGTGGGAGTTGACTACTACAAGTGTGAGAATAACTGAGTGTTCCAGTCTGCTGGCCAGACCAGGACATACAACTAAGCATAAGAAGAACTATCTAAATGGAAAGGTTTTCTTGGCCAATCAGGTTGATTTTCAGAATCCAAATATAAAAATGCAGTATTTTATTAGAGCAGTGTTTCACCTGGTCCAGCTCTGACAATGGCCATAGGACATGATTTAGGGACAGCAGGAGTGTCTGCCCACCCCCTGTGAAAACACATTGCTCTTACTCCCCTGGCATCCCAAATCATGAGATCAGGGATGCCAGGGGGCACATTCCTGCCTGTTCCCTCTAGAATCTGCTCATGGACTTGCTGCCCTTGAGGGCTCTGTCCAGGAGAGTGTGGAGACAGAAAGGAAGAACTGGAGAAATTAGTGGAGCACAAACAGGGTGTTAGAGAGAGACAGGTCTTTCCCCTCAGTCAGGTTCTGCCTGTATCTATCTCTACACAGACTGGAGGAGTCAGGAGACAGAGGCAAAACTCCTGCCCAGGTCAGAGACCTGCCCAGCCCAAGGTGCTGGCAGGGCAGGAATTGGGACCCCTTACAAAGCTCAGCAGGTTGGGTGGAGCATCTCTCCCAGTGAAGCCCTGCCAGCATCCTCGTTTTCCCCAGGGCTCGGCTGAAACTCGCCTGGTGGTCCTGGGAGCTGCTGCCAAACATCTGCCTCTCACTGAGATGACATCATCTGGAACCCTTTGTTTCCTCGACTCAGGAGAGCTCCAGGGGTGGAAGAGCAAGGCTGAAGATCAAGAGCCCTCAGCAGAGCTTTGTGATAAGACAAAACTCTACAGATTTGGACTCTGTTATCTCTCTGGATATTTTTTTCTCATTTCTTGATGTATCTGACCCTATCTCAAATGACAGAAGTCCATCCAAAGCAACCTTTCTTCCCTATTATTTTTGGCAATTAAATAGCACACAGTGCTTTTTGAGGGACTCACCTGGCCTGGTCTGGATGAACAGCATTAGTGGCAATAAAGTTTTTGACCAGCCCACTTGATGACCACTTGTCCTGGGCCACAGCCAGGGTACTCTGGAGCATCCTGCAGTCATGGCTTGGCCACTCAGTCCCACACAGAGTGGAACAATCCTTGGCAAATGCTGATTTTTCAAAGATAACACTTCAGCAGGTCTCAACAATAAAGTCCTGCTATAATCCCACTTTTCCTACAACTACCTAGAGTTGACTGAATGCCTTATTGCCCAGGTTTGCCTTCCTTCAGCTCTGCCACCTTCATAGGATCAGGGACTTCAGATCGCTCAAGGCCAGACAGAAAAAAACCCCTGAACTTTCTGTTACCATTTGGGAACATGAATGTATGAACATCTGTCAGGTTCCCAAAGGAGCTGCTTTGCCTCACTGAGGAATTCTGGCTGGGACCTGGAAACCCTATGGCTGTTAGCACCATGTCACAGCTCACAGAGTAATTAGAGCTGAGTCTCAACAGCCCAGCTGCATCCAGCACCGTGCTGTGCTGACACAGCTTCTGGTTCTGATTTGGGAGCTGGTGTGCTTGCAGCTCCTTGGCTGCAGGGTGCAGATGCACTCAGATCTGTCTCCAAACCCTCAGCCCTGCAGCAGCCAGAAGGAGCAGAGGATTTCCTTAGGGAAGAGTGAGGACTGGTTAGTGGAGCAGTGTGTACAGTGGTATCAGAGTGGGGTACAAGGCTGGAGGAGCAGCTTTCTACCCCCATTCCACCTGCAGCAAGGTAGATGCAGGCACTTCTTTTAGGGCAATGCATAGGGAAAGATGGCATTTGAAGGATGCTCAGTCACACTCACACAGAGCAACTGATGTGATTTATGTGTTAGAGGAGACCATGGAAAGGAAGAAGATTTTAATCCATCCCTCCACTGTCTTGATCCTAAGTGAGAACTTATTTTATGGACTACTGTAAGGCCATACCTGCTCAAACATCCTCAGGCAGTGCTAGAGCTCATCATATTTTATTTTTAAACAGAGAGGTTAATTGTGAAAAATGAAAGTTATTAAACACAAAAAGGTAAGAAACATGACACAGAGAATTTAAAGCTTTGGCTGGATATGCACAACTTGACTGAAATAAATAAAAGCCCAAGGCCACCTTTAAGCCATTTTAGGGGACAGTACTAACACAAGTAATAAATGGATACCCTCAGAGTACAACTTACAGTGTGTTGAGGTTCTTCAGTCTTCTGAAGGCTCCAGGTTGTATCTCCTTGATGTGGTTGAAGCGTAAATCTCTAAAAGCAGAGGATATAAACGAGTCATTAGACCAGGGAAGGGAGTGGAGAAGGAGTGGGGACAATGGCTGGGGTCTGCTCTTGTCTGCAAAGTCAGCCAGTAGCTGGGACAAGCCTACAGTCAGAAAATTCTTTATTCTAATTTCATAGAAAATCAGACACTAAAAGGACTCAAGGGATCATTCCCATAAGCACCAGAGAAAAGTCTGCAGCCAAACACCCCAAGTTCCCATGCAATTACTCTTGCATCTCATCCTGATTTGTAGAGGAACTCACATCATCATGTGGACCCATAATTTAGCTCCCTGCTAAAACTATCTGTGCCCTAAAATGGTTAAATCTGCTCAAATAACCTCATTTACTAAGAATTTCCCATTTTGCTCTGCAATGCTCCAAGACTTGTAACAGCTTATCACTGCCTGCACTTCAAATCTGTGCCAACTTCAATTAGAATTGCTGGAGTCCAGGGGATTCTGGCACATTTCAAGGGCTGCCCATGGAACTACATCAGCTTGGAACCCAAAAACATGGGGTTTGGATTGCTAATGGGATAATGAAATAAAAGCTAAGTGGTTTAACCTGCTTAACCAAGGAAAAACACTTCTATAGGGAACTTGCACTGATTTGGCACCTTGCGTGGCCCAGTGTATTATAACAAACCACAAAAGGCTGACAAACAAGGATTGCTGCAAGTTTCTGTCCAAAGCACACAATGAAGTGGATTTTTTTCTCCTGCACCACTTGATCTATCACATTTAGGGAATACACTGCTATTTTTTCAGTTTAAGACAGCCTTTTAAGGGCATTTGCTTTAAGAGGAAAAAAGCACAGGTTCCCCATTCTGGTGGTAAAGTCACACTTGGAGGCAGAGTTCAAAACAAGGATTATTCAAATAGCTACAAACTCAACAATTGTTTTGAGACAGGCATCAACAAGAACTGTGGCATTTATAAAATTCAAATTAGAAAGAGGTGCAGTCATTGCAGGTAACTCCAAACTGATGGTGAGGACCCAAGGGGGCTGAAACAGCTTGGAGCAAATACTCAGGATGAGGCTGCACAATGAGTAAAGCTGATTTTATTTTAAGATCATGGAATCACAGAATCACTGATTGGTTTGAGTTGGAAGGGACCTTAAAGCTCAACCCCCTGCCATGGGCAGGGACACCTTCCACTGTCCCAGGCTGCTCCAAGCCCCAGTGCCCAACCTGGCCTTGGACACTTCCAGGGATCCAGGGGCAGCCACAGCTTCTCTGGGCACCCTGTGCCAGAGCCTCACCTCTCTGAGTAAAAACTTCTGCCTAATATCTAATGTAAACCTGACTTATTTCAGTTTAAAACCATTGCCCCAAGATGTAACATTTCTTTAGCTTAACAGTTTGAAAAATGTAGTCATTTTATGCTAAAATTTTCACAATAAATTTTCTTATTTTTTAAGCAGAAAATGCACAGCAGTTTTACTTAAATTATAGCAAAATATAAAATCTCTGCCTTGTGACCCCTTTGTTATCACTGGATGCAACAACACATGGACCAGTGGAAGCTGTTTTTTCTGTTGTGTTTTTTTCCTTTAACTTTTCCACTTTGACCAAAGGATTCAAAAGTCTAATATACAAATAAATCTTTCACCTCCCTTAGTGATAAATATTGCACAGAGAAGAATTAGAGGGCAGAAAGAAACACAGCTTCACAATATTTAAAAACCCCAATATTTCTAATTGTAATTCACCTTCTCTGTTTGTCTAATGCAAGCTGCAGCCCCAAAGGATCACCTCTGACATTTTCAGGTGTGTTTGGCTTAACTTGCATTGCTTCAAATGTGCATTTCTTGCCCTTCTCAGAGGGAGTTCCATACCCTTCTTCCCTGACAATGTGAATTTGAGGGTACCTTTATGGATTTTCCAAGGCAATGGCTGCCACCATAAAGTCAAACACAATTAAACACTGGCAGCAGTGACAGCACAGTGTGCTGCCTCTTCTCCATGGCCTCGTTAAAAGCAAACGAGGAAAGACTAGACCAGGAAAAAAGGTGAAGGAATGCAAATGTGATTTATAGCCTGCAATACACAAACACCAACCCCACTGCCCTGGGGGGTTGTAAAGAGCCCTTTAGGGGTTGTAAAGGGTTGTAATTAGTCCAGGCAGCTGGCTGCAGGTAATAGGGAACATTTCAAATACATGGAGGAACACACAGGGGTCAGGGCTGGAGCTGGTGATACTCAGGGAAGGCAGCAGGGAGTGAAGTGTAAAACCCAACTTCGGGTCACAGGCTGCAGGTGGAGACAAAAAGCCTCTGAGCATTTTAATGAATGAAGACAACTGCAGTCCTGTAAACTAGACAGAACTACAGCTCTTTTTAAACTACACCACCCCCGAGGAGCATGTAATAAAGCTTAGCTCATTATATAAATGAAATATTTTAATTTTTCTTCTGTTTTCTCTTCCAGGTAAGTCCTTTAGATGATCCTCTGGACCCCAGCTATCTTTCAGTCCTTTGGAAAGTTCGTTTTGGTTTGCTCTCCATCACAAAGGCAACAGCTTTCCCCACAGGTAAAAATGGAGCAGAAACACTGCATCCCTTCTCTGAGCACTTCATTTCAAGAAATTATGTGAACTAACTGGAGAAATCCAAAAGAAAGCAATGAGAATGATAGGAAGTCTAGAAAACATGACAATGAAAATAACTGAAATTGCTTATTTAACCATAGATATAATAACTATGGCAGGAAATTACTACAGATTGAAAGGGCAAAGAGTCAGTGACTGAAACTGCAGATTCAGATTGTTTTAAAAATATCTCAATTAGCAAGGCTCATACAACGCCCAGTGGACTTCAGGTGAGACAGGCACTAGCCACACATGGTTTAGGTAGGTGGATCCTGCCCTGGAGGATGGACCAGGCTATTCTGCTCCCAGTACCCCAGACAGCATTAAAAGGTCCCAGTGCTGATGTTCCTGCACAGCAAAGAAAGTCCCTGGGCATGCAGAGGAACCTACATATTCCTCTTTACTGTGTAAAAACCCCAATGCTTTGGCTCATCCTTAGCGTTTTTACTCCAGACCTTGCCTTAGCCTAAAGCATTGCTGGCAGTGAAGGGCTGCACTGGGAATTCCCTGGCTTGCATGATTTGATTGAGAACATTCCCTACAGAGTTTGTCTCCTCTCACACAGAAACTCTTGTTCCTCTCTATTCCCAGGGCACTTCTTTTCAGGAACAAATGTGCTTTTTACAGGGACCCACCACGGAGCTTCTCCCACCTGCCCCATGCCCCAGCAGCTGGGCTCCCTCCACTTCTTTCCATCTGGGAATTTGGAAAATGGGGAGGAAAAATAATCCCTTGTGATTTCACTCTTCCCCATGATTTCAAGGATGGCAGTCTGGGATTACAAATGACCTTCCCACAAGGAACAGCTGCTGCTAAAGGGTTCTGGATCCTCTCCTACCTTCACACAGAGTGGAGGCCTGGGACAGCAGCATCACCCAACACAGATCCCTCTGGACAGCACCAGCTTTGCTGGCTCAGCAGAAAATCTCACCAAACCCTCGTGCCCAAACTCTGACAGAAAAGTGACCTGGAATATGTGGATAATCCATGATCTGCTGTAGAAATCAGTCACTTTTTCTGAATTTGGGAATTATTAACAGAGGCTACAGAAAATGCCAGAATTTGCAAATGGATGGGGAAATGGGTCTTTACAGAATGGCACTCCAATTTGTCTTGAGCCTCTCAGCTGCTATCAGAACAATCATCCCTGCAAGCCTTGTGTTAAATAATTATCACTGATTAGCATATAAAGCAATCAATGGCTTTTACAAGAAACTTCCACTTCTGTTTAATCTATTTAGGCTTTCACAGACTCATGTATTACTGTTAACTAAGCAGATAATTAGCTACAAGAGGCGTTTTACTGCGGTTCCATGGAAATTACTGGGTTTGTTTCATTGAAGAACCCTTTGTGCTCCCAGCACTGTGCACAGCAGTGATGCTGAGGGTTCTGCCCAGTTGGAAAGTGACAGCCACACAATCACTACCAACAATGACACTGAGAGTAAAGGTGCTTTTACAGAGATAAGATGTTGAAGTTCCTCCCTGTGCTTCCTGAGGAAGGGAGGGCATGAAAGACATCCTAAACACATCCTAAAAATATCTTATAAGTAAAGTTTCCAATATACAGGAAGAGCCAGGACATTTATCAGAAAGATGCTCGTTCCTCACATTTATCTGCACAACATCAGAGTCAGCTCTGCAGGTTCCCCAGCCCTGCCAAACCACTCCAGTCCTGGCAGGAAGGGAAAACTGCCTTGCTGAGATGGAAATGAAGTCTTCCAGACTCACTGTCATCAGCTCCCCAACTCAGGAATGTCCCTGTCCCACACGAGTCCCCAAAAGGCTTTAATAAATGACAGCCTTCATCCCAGAACCCCTTACATGGACAGCTGAGCACTGCCAGCCCTGCCAGGGAGATGAGGAGACCATGGGGAGGCTCAGGGCTGGGGATTTTCCAAGTCCTGGCTATTTTGGGCCTTACCAGCTTAAGACACCAAGATTTGACTGTTCAAAGAGTGAAGAGGAAGGAAAATATGTTGAGCATGGAGGTACAAGGAAATGAAATGATGGGATCATGGTTTGAAACAGTGGAGAGCAAGCAGCTGCAGGCAGCCTCAGTCAGCAGAACAGGCTGTGGTTCCCTGCTGCACTGCCACATCACTTATTTTGAAGATTCAGGAACACTAGATTTTAATTAAGAAATTACCACAGGCATTCCTGAACCCAGCTTTTTAAGATTTCAGCTCCCACAAACAGGAGTCAGATTTTCAAAAGGGCTCCCTCTGCGTCAGCTGGGGCAGGAACTTGACCATAATCCAGCAGCCAGTGTACCCAGCTGGTTTGATCTCACTTTTTCTGTCCGTGTAAGCTGGTGGGAATGCTGTGCCTGAAAGGCAGTGCCAGGGCAGGAGGGATCTGCTGGTGCCTCATTCCTGATGGAATCATTTCAAATACTACCTGGCATCCTCTTTCCAAGAAGGGCAGGAACAAGGAATAGCTCCAAAACATAGTTTTGGTCCTGAACACATATTCAAGCAGGTAAAAAAAGATAACATAAAAAGATGCTGAATGCTCGATAATTTGAGCTATTACTTATTAGCAGTTGGATGAAGATTAGAGTCTCATCCTACCCAAAGTAGCTGAGTCTATTCTTGGGCCTTCATGGCATCTCTTAACCTAAAGCATAATTCCTTTGCACCATCTATCCAAGATACTGGCTACATCAAAGGAGGAAAACTTTCCCTCCTCCTGAACTGTGTTCTGACCCTGATTCAGAGGAAGTAAAATAAACACTTTAATATTGGGTCTTGTGTAGCTTAAGTGTCATTCTTCCACTTCTTTAAGAGCATGATTATTAAAGTTTTTACCCAGAATACAAACACATCTTTTCACTAAAAAATACTGACTTCTCCTTAAAGAGCACATGAAAGAGTCCTGGTTTCCCTATGGGGAGAGGGATGTGTTGAGGGCAACAAAAATACAAATACTCAAGTGGGAACCAGATGCTGGAGTAGTGGGAAGTTCAGTGAAAGCAGGATTTTAAACACCTAAGGTTTCTACAATCACAAGACTTAGGATGCTTCCATAAAAAGACGCTGGAATGTTTCTAGAAGGAAAATATATTTGAAATACCTTCCCTCCCCATTTTCCTGCTAATGAAGAGACTTCTAAAAATAGTACATAAAGTTCTTGGTCACCTCTAGAAGGTTTACTAAGGATTAACTACTAGAGTGAAAGAGGTCAAAAGAGGTTCTACCTGGCACATGCAGCATGTGTGGGTGTGCATTTAATGGCTGCATATAGGATTATCACACAGAGAGGAAATGAGTAATCCCTTCTTCAACCCAAAACACACGGCAGAGACCACAAACGGAGCAGCTTTTCCAAGAACTCATTTCTCAGTAAACCTTTCCCCAACAAATGTATACAATTCCTTCTCAAAGTGTGTTCATTAATAGACTAAGAGAGCTACACCCTGTCCTACTCCAGCCTTCCTCCTGTGGGAGGAAGAGAGGAACTGAGCAGGCACCAAGAGCAGCACAAGGAGAAAGGGAAAACAAAACTTGTCAAGCTGGCCATGCTTACACTGCCCAATTAGCAACCAGGTCTGTGAACAACTGGGTCACCTTCAGTTCATGCCAGCCATGTGTTCAGATCCCAGATCCTGCCCTGTGCCCTCAGCTATGTTTCTCCAGCAGTACTCATTCATTATGTGCCCTGCATAATGCAGGAAGAAGAATAACCCATGGATAATTGGATTGCAATCCATTAGCTGCCAGCCAGAGGGGAACTTCTTTCCATGGATTTCTTCTACTCATGCCCACACGTTTTGAAGTTTATTGTTTTAAATGTCACACTGCAGAACAAATGGCTGTGAAGGTTAAAGACCTATTGAATTTTTTGAAGTGTATGTTCCACAGCTGTTCCCTTCCTTGGGCTGCTGGCTGGAAGAACTGCCTGAATCCCAGAGGTAACCAGCAGATCACATCTGGATAATCGTGTTCTAATTGAACAGACATCAGCCAAAATACGTTTGCAGTTCTACACCATGAATTTTTATGGCTTATCTGTACACATGTAGTCGTTCCTGCCATCCCATTCTCTGCTCGGGATAAAGTGAGCTGACTCCATTACCAAAGATAAATAGTCTACTGCTAAAACCAGACTTTGGGCCAGATCCTCAGCTGTACCCAGCTGGGATTGTGAAGGGAGGAGGGAAATGGCGACCCAGGAGGAGCCAGTAACAGCTCATCAATCCTGGAGCTGGTTCCATGCCAACCCCAGCATCCCGAGAAGGCGATGGGCGGCTCCGCCAGCTGGCTGCAGCCCCAGGGGCCATCTGCCAGGGGTGAAGCACAGCCTGTGCCAGCTAGGAGACTTCCCCACTCTGCCAGGATTCTTAGAGAGGGTGGCACGGAGGTCAGAAAGTCCCAAACTCCCAACTTCAAAGCAAACTCCATCTGGAAACTGCAGCTGTTCTTCGAGGGAACCGAGCCGGAGCCTGGGATCGGTGTTTGGAGCTGCAGTCACAGACTCAGTCCTGTTCACACCAAAGATTAACTGTGGAAAATATCCCCATCCCACATTTTCTGCTCAGAATAACTCCGTGATCAAGACTATTCTTGCTATAATTCCAAATGTTCAGTCTGACACAAGGGTTCTCCCAGGAGAAACACTAACATACCAAAAAGCTGGAGGAGTCAGGGCTTGGTTAAGAAGCATTCCTTGATCTTCCACAATTCAAAAAAAGTTGAATTATTCAAATGCTATTTATAACAGATACAATGGGATGCTGGCTGGGAAATGCATTTGCGTACATTAGATCTTCCAGATAGCCAGACAGTCAGGATTTTCCTTGCCACACAAAGGCCCATGATCTGCCAACACAGAGCACTCACCAGGCTCATTATGTCTATGAGGATCTCTGATCACCAATATGTGGTTTGCTTATAATTATTCAGACAGTAATAAAAGAGAATAAAATTGATAAATCACCTTAAAAAATACTGTTTCATGAAGAGTCATCTTCCTTTGCAATATTGCAATTTTTGTATCTCACACCTATACTATTTCTTTAACATTTTAAAAGCCAGTTTCCCATTCAAGGTGGTGCAGAGAATGAATTGTGCTGCTGCCAGAAGGAGCTTGGAACCACACCATTCCAGAACTGGGAAAGAGTTGGTGACACAGTAAGCTTCCCTCCCTGTGCACTCGAAGGATCTCTAGCAGAAACACACTCAGGCTCCACTGTGACAGCAAACATTGCCTCATTTCAAACAGAGAACAGGAATTAAGCTCCAATGGTCTCAGATATACCTCAGTTCAGCCAATGGAACAAACCTTTCCCTCAATAAAATCTAAGTTTAAACAAGGAGGAACAAGTTACTTTGCTAAAATCAGTGTTAGGGTATTTTAAATATTTTAATATTTCAAGATGCAGGGGAATAAGGGGGAGGAAAAAAGTTGATAAGAGTGTGAAGAGTCAGATGCTGCAAGTTACTGTAAGAGCACACAGGCACTGCCCAGTGAGCAGGTACTGAGCAGGTCACACTAAAAATAATCATTGCAGCACCAGCCCAGGCAGTGAGAAATCTTTGGCAGCTGTAGCAAGTGTAGATCTCATCCTGTGGGCCAATGCAAGAACCTCTGTGGTCTCCACCCACCAAAGCAGACCTGGATGGCAGCAGTGCAATGCCAGCATCCTGCACACAGCACGCTCCTCTGGCTGCCAGCACAGAAAGTGCATTAACAATATTAGTGAGATCCTCATGGCAGAAATACTGGTAGGGATGTGCCAGCTGAGATAAAATTGAGTTTCTTATAAGCAAAGGGAAAAGCTGCTCAAACTCGTGTTGGAAAAGTTTTGCAACTGGCAGCAGTTTAAGGGGGATGAGTATGAAGATTCATTTTTGACAAGTCTTTCCTACTACTTACAAAAAAAGGGTCATCCAAGACAAGGGATCAGATAAGATTAGAAGATGGGAAGGATTTTGTCATGTGTTGCTGCATCTTAAAGCCACTTTTAAATTCAGGATTAGCTTAGAATCACAGGGAAGTGCTCTTCTGCACCTATCAGTAAGAGCTCTTCAGGAGTCTCCAAGCATTCAATGTCCTTTCCTGTTTGAATGGACTCAGCCAAAAGCTCCCTCACCTTCTTATTTCTCAAGGAATCTGTGAGTTATCACAGTTCTTACCTCCAAATAAGCCTTAACTTTGGTTTGAACAGTTTGAGTAGAAAGTGGAAAACCAGCACTTAAAAATTCAGTACTGAAATGGTGTTGTATATATAAGGAAAGTGTTCGTGTCACTGGAGACAAAAGCCTGAGCTGCTCTATTTCCTCTCTCTCTTACATCCATATACAAAGCCTTCTAAAATGCAAACTGTTTCTTTCCATAAGCTCAGTTTAACATTTTTGACCTTTGATTCCCCAAAACTGTCTTCCAGTGCTTGCCCTGGAATAACCCTCATTAAATTTTTCAATTCCCTTCATTGTCCCATTAGCAATTAACTGATGCCAAAAGGAGCAGTTTCATGTTTTAAAAGCACAAAACAGTTCTTGAAGCAGATAATTCTGTAGGAAAAAAAGACGAAAAAGCATGCCTTTGGCCTTAACTTTTTTTTCCCCCCTCCTTCTTTCTAAAGACCATGCAGGTAAGAAAGGCAGGAAAATGAAGTGGTTACTCACAGAATGTTTGTCTGGGGCGGGATCTCGGGGATGGTTTCCAACATCAGATGCATGCATCTCACTGTAGTCCTGAAGCACAGGCAGCGGCTGGGGCAGGAGCAGGAGAAACCAGGCAGGAGGAGAAAATACAAAAAGCCTCCAAGAGCTGAAGGTTTCATCAGCATGGTGTTTGCTGGAGCGTATTTGCCTCAATTCTGAGCTGCAGGGAGCTGACAAAAAAAGTTTCCCAGCCCTGAGGTCCAGGAGGAGGGGACTCATCAGCATGTGTTTGCAATTAAATTAAGGCAGTTTGACAGTCCAGCCGCCCACCCTCTCTGCCATTCTGCACATCACTGGAGATCGCTCTGTCCCCACCCCTCTCTAATTGTGGCGCTGAAATACAAACTCTTCATTTTGATCTATTTTCGCCTTGTTGCTTCTTTTAAACAGCAAGTTAACTCCTCACCTTCTCCTCAACATCTATCTAAAAGCACAGTGCACATCCATGGACAGCAATCAAAAAATGACCCGTGCTTCTAGGGCTGAGCTGGGATGCAAAAGATCCAGGGTCAAGGTTTTCATGTCTTTTTTTTTTCCTAGCACACTCTGCAAACTAAAGAGAGAGTCTTATCTAACAGCTATCTAAATGTATTGTGCTGTGAGACTTTCAGCATAGAGATGTCTCTTCTTACGTGTAGTTACAACATCAAGCAAAAATATGCCTCCAACCATTGAGTGGGCATGGGATGTAACAGATAAGGGATTTTAAAAGGGAGATCTCTAACAGAGATAAATAACCTGCAAATAAAGACAAAACCCCACCCTGGAATCTCTAAGTTTCTTAGGCAGAGTAAAAGCTGGTTCGTTTCAAAGGTGGTTGACTAAGTATAATTTCTTTCAGCAAGGATGTCATTTGAAAAAATGTCAGAGCTTTTGGGAAATTCAAGGCAACTGAGGGGTGAAGAGGGAAAAAACCCCATGAAATCTACTGAGTTTGAATTGTAGGAAATGCAGTCCTCCATTTGTTTCTCCCGACTGGATGATAAAATTGAGAGACAAAAGGCAGGATTGGTTTCCAGTTGAATTAATCACCTTTATAAAGAAGACACAGTGAAACCAGTTTATCTTTAGGTTTCAAGTTGCTGCTACACAAGATCCTAAATGTACGGGTTGAGCACGAGGGAGGCATTAACACACATTAGGATAAAAGGTACTTGAGGAATTTCCAACACGGCACCATCCTACATAACCTGGCAGGTCAAATGAAAGCTTCCCATCAAGCTGCACATCTGCTTTGTACTGTACACTACAAAATAATTAATGTGGCAAAGAAGACAAGAGTGTTATTTAAACCTTCCTGGTTTAGATTCTCTGTCACTTGAGCATTTGGGGAGAGCATTGGGTTTGGGGTTTCACCTAAAATTTCATGCCATGGAAGGTGAAAGACGTATGCTTTTGTCCAGCTACAAAAGAGTGTTTTACTGCAGGTTTTCTGCACGTATTCCTCAGGCAATCAGCTGTTTGTTTGCTCTGCCATCACCTGGAAATCTGAGCAAGTTCACTGAACTCATGGTTTTGGGCAGAGTGGCCTCTAGTGGCCACCCAACCCAACCCAGGCCAACCCTGCTCACAAAAACGGGTTGTAAAAAGCCAAATTACCATCTTCAGCCTTCATACAACAACTGGCAGCTGGAATCACACTGCTCTGGTGAATGGGACAGCTTTTAATTCCACTGAGGCACTGAGTGCATTAGAAGCACGTCCTCCATGTGCATCAGGCAATGCACATTATGTGAAAATCTTCCTGACTGAAGTCCTGCATCCTTCCAGCCTCAGTGCTCCCCACATCAGCTCCTTCCAAAGCACACTGGGCTCTGCTAGGACAGCCTAGCACAGCTGGTGGGAGCTGCTCTGCAAAGCTGTGAGTATAAACAAAAACGCTCTCTCCAAACCATGTGTCAGTCATTTTGGAGCCATCATTTCCCCTGGCACATCTGGCCACTTTGCAAATACGAGGCTTTTGCTTTCTGCCTCTGTGGTGCATAAACTCTGAGTTCTAAACCAACCCTGTGCAACAACAAAATCCCTTTTTATTTGTATTGCAAAGAGGAGAGCTGGGCCAGGGCTCAGTCCCACTTGTGTAGGATGGGTCCTGTCTGTGGAATTGCATTTCAGAGTCTGGCTGTGCTGTGGGGGAGCAGCTCAGGATGGATTGAGGGGTATTTGCCCACTGCTTTGTAGGAGTGGCATCTTTTACATTTAACAGAGCACAGGGAATCATTTCAGTGCAAGGCAAGTTCTGCAACCCACACATTTTCTGAGATGCAGATCTTCACCATATCTCTCCTGCCTTGCTCATCTGCCCTCGTGATAAACAGGATGTTGGTGAGGGTTAAGGAACATCAGCAATCCCAGGCCCCTTACTCTCACATTAATTTATTCCCCATCAACATGACAATTCTCTGATTTGTGTATCTCTGAGCAAGAACCAAAACTTATCTCCTGAACGCCAGGAATGATGTCAACCCTTGTGTCCCATGCTCCAGCATTTCCAGCCTCTGCTGCACAGGCTTTTCACACCTGTAGAAAGCAAGAAAGTTGGGGAGGTTTCCTCAGGTGGGGTATTTTTCCCCCTTCACCCTTTGTTTTTTTATTTTTAACTCTCCCTTCTGTCCCTTTTTCTTCAGCAGAAAGATTTCCCTCAGGGAACCTGCCCCCTCTCTACACCCCAGGGAACTGTGACGTTCTACGTTTTACAATGAAGTGAACATAAACATCATCTGACAAATTTAATTTCCCCAATACCATTTGTATGACACATNATTCTATGTTTTACAATGAAGTGAACGTAAACATCATCCCAATACCATTTGTATGACACATCCACGGCTTTCCAAAGAAGAAAAGGATTTTCTTTCAGCACACATCAGGCGAAGGAAAACATTAACATTGAACTAATCTCCTGTTATAGCTGGGAAAAGGACATTTATCATACACACAGATGACAGGAAGAAACACACAGACAGGCAATTATCCTATGGAATAAAGGTTAACAGATTCATTAAATTAGCAGCAGCTGTATTTGCTATTATGATCAGATTCCTACCACAGCTGAAACCAAAATATTGTTCTCAATACTGGAGAAATGAAAGCCTTGAACACCTGCTCTTAAAACTCCACGTCAATTAAAGGCTCAGACAGAGCCCAGGGGACAAGAGGGGAGCTGCAGTTCAGAATGCACAGAACCAACTCCTGACACGTTTGGTTTAGGCAAGTCCTTGAAGTACAGAAATGGATGAAAACACCTTTTGGTATCTGTTGTTGACAGGTCAAACAGCCAGGGAGCTGAGTCCACTCTTTAGCCACTCTGACACATTAAATCTAGATCAGTCCTGTGTGTGCTGATCCCAAAGTTCATCCTGCACAACTGCATTACTTCGAGGTTTGGAACTCATCATCTGGCAGGTTTGAGAGATCACATTCTGAGGAGTTCATCTAAAACTATGCACCTGCACCATACTGTTAAGCATTTTTTCTGCTTTATGTCTTGACCTCCAATTATGGAAATAAGCATTCACCTAAAAAGTATTCTAATCACAACATGATGCAAAGCCATTTAAAGAAGGCTAAAAAGTCTTTACTGAATTTATTGATACAGAAACACATATTAATAAAGTTTAAATTGCATAACACTTCTGCATGCCTCAAGCCAATTGAACTCCAGTTTCTATACAGAGATTTTTCAGCTTATACACTCGTGACTAAAGCAGCTTGAAGTTCAGTTCTTTTTGCAAATTTGCTGCAGGATCAAAACCTAAAAGGAGTCACATACAAAAAAAAGTGACAACTACTGAGAACACAAAAGGAAACAAAGCAGGTACAATTCCTGGACAGCTCAAAGATTCATACAAACACAGCTCTGCCTCAACCCCTCTGCTAGAAATGCCTAAAAAACTATAGTGCAAGTGCTTGTGCACAGGGAAAATGCATTTACAATTCCCCTTTATTTACAGGCTATAAGCAATACTATTTCACAGTTATATTATACATTATATTTCTACTATCTGCTTAGATCTGTGGGTTTTTTTGGACAAGGGGACAATTTGACAACCTGGAACATAAATTTCCTGTATATATATATATATATATATATTTATTTATTTATTTATTCAACCTTATGCAGGAAAAAATAGCAGTATTTATGCATCTTATAGAAAGCTACAAAAATCTAGCAAATGTAATAAAAAAGGCAAATCTGGTGAAAAATCTGATAAAATACCTTTTACAACTGGGGCTGGGATGGGGATAAAAACCAAACATGGGATAAATGAAAGATAATCCTCCCTCAACTGGTCAGCTTTAACAGAGCCTCTGCAAGGCTTACTAACAGGAACCTGAAGTTTAATGTNCTGTTTAGATCTGTGGGGTTTTTTTGGACAAGGGGACAATTTGACAACCTGGAACATAAATTTCCTGTGTATATATATATTTATTTATTTATTTATTTATTTATTCAACCTTATGCAGGAAAAAATAGCAGTATTTATGCATCTTATAGAAAGCTACAAAAATCTAGCAAATGTAATAAAAAAGGCAAATCTGGTGAAAAATCTGATAAAATACCTTTTACAACTGGGGCTGGGATGGGGATAAAAACCAAACATGGGATAAATGAAAGATAATCCTCCCTCAACTGGTCAGCTTTAACAGAGCCTCTGCAAGGCTTACTAACAGGAACCTGAAGTTTAATGTCATTTTCAAGGGAACTTCTGTCAAAGTGTTGTGATTAAACTGAAGGATGACCTGGTAGCCAAAAGCAGGAGGCACCCTGGACTATGGAGGGGTGTGAAAATTGTGCCACAATCCAGAAAGGCACATACCTGGCATGACACCCATTAAGCAGAATTTTCCAACAAAGAGTAGGCCCCAGCCTGTAGGGAAGCACTGAGAATAATTACACACAGTTTCTGTTAACCCTCTATTTCCCACCACATTCAGGACTTGCATTTGTAGAAATTAATTCATGGGAGTTGCCAGAATCCAATGATGGGGACATGCACCTTTACAGGAAACACCAGCTCAGTGGCCACAGAACTGCCCCACTGCAAATAAAGAAATCAAAATCCAAGGGAGCAAGGTAACTTGGGGTACCCCTGGGACCAGAAATGGAGACAGGAAACCAGAGGCAGAACCCAGCCTATGACTGTGTTACGTGCTGGCAGCCACATGATATGGGATTATCAGACAATATTCCCAAAGACACACAAAAATCCTGCTAAGCAAGGAAAAGTTCTCCACTTCAGGCTTACATACAAGTTATTCATTTATTTTCAAAGCCACACAGAACTTTGAAACCATTTTTCATGAAGCAAGTTGTGCAACTCAGGACCATTTGGCAATACAGTCTTCACTCATTCCTCCTCAGAAAATGAGGAGACAGCACACATTAAAAAAAACCAGAAGATATCAAAGTGATACCAACTTAAGTGCTTCTGATGGGGCAATACCTTAACACAGCTTCATTACCTGCTGAGAGAGAGCTTTTCATGCCCCCCAGCTTTAGGACTATTTCATATCAACACAAACTCCAGGGCTTCTTTCCAGCCTTTTTTTTTCCAGTCCATTGTGGACTCCCCATTCCTGGAACTGCTCAAGGCCAGGCTGGATGGGGCTGAGAGCAACCTGGCCTAGTGGAAGGTGCCCCTGTACATGGCAGGGGGCTGGAACAAGATGTTTTTAAGGCCCCTTCCAACCCAAACCATTCTGTGATCCTATGATTCCATGGCATCTCCTTCCATCACCATGACAGAGAGATTTGGGAATAAAAATTACAGCTCACATCCACAGAACTGCAGAGTGACAAGTCCATCCATATGAACCTGTTAATATTTCTACTTCAATGCTGCAGGAATAAAATCACCTACCAAACTGAGCAGCTTCACTCCATGTGGAACACTTGTGAACAAGTTGTGTTCTGGCCATGTTGCCACAACAGGGCCACACACAGAGGAACACCTGAGAACTGCATCAGTTTGGCTCTCTAGACTGCTCTCAGGTTCTGCAGACTCTCCACAAATCTCTGTTTGGCTGATTTACAGCTCAGATTGGTGCTCTGCACCTCACTCTGCTCAGCCCAGAAGATCTGAGTTATTTCACACAACAGCAAAACCCACGGATACTGCTTTCAGTTTGCACAAAGTCACTGCTCTGCAGCTCTTCTCTATCCTCTTCTCCCCTCAGAACTACCCTGTAAACATTTCCAGAGACGACAGTCCCAACCCTGACTACCCTTGCATCCTGTCAAACAGCTTTGCAATTCCTCACTTGCCTCCATCGCTTTAAAAGAATCACAAAAAACAAGTAACTCCTTCTCTAGGACTGGTGTTTTCCATTAAAAAACCCAGTATTTGATGAAACACATTTTACTGAAGAATTATATATAATTTACAAGCAAAACAGACCAACAAAGGGGAGCTGATGCTTTCTTTCTCATTCAAAACCTGGATGCCACAAGGGTAATGCCAAAAATTCTTTCCTTTCTGTAAAAGTTGTGCTTTTCAGATTACTGGAAGAAGCATGATTTGCCAGGTCAGGTTTTAACTAATAATCTTCATCCTCCATTAAACATACACCATGCCAAATACATAGCAGGTTTAGTGGGAGAGAGCACAGATAGGAAAGCTCTTTGGGGAATTGCTTAGGAGTTTTTCCCAACTGATATTCGGTAGAGCAGCCATGAGATTTTTAGGAATATCTCCTGCAGTTAGTTTTGAGGGAATTAAACCCTCCTTTCCATAAGCAGCTGAGCACTTCACCAACTTGCTTCCTAAGGAATCCCTGCTGTAGGATAAAACTATAGCACACAACTGAGAAGAAAGAAGGAACTCAAAAAAGCTATAATGTCAAAGTTTACAGCAGCCACATTCCCCAGCCAGCCTACTGCCTCAGGTGTCACATTCGCAGGCGAGCAAGTGGGACACGTTTGTCAAGCCCTAAGGAATACTTTATTCTCTGCCTACTTCGCACTTCCTAGAAGAAGGAAAACTACTTTTCCCTGTAATAAAGCAAGTAATACTTCAAAGGATCGGGCAGCGGCAGGCTCAAGACCTTTTCTCTCAAAAAGTTTACGGGAGGCTCTGGCTTTAGTTCCGAGGGTTTGGTTTCCTCCTCCTCCGGCCTCTCCTCCTCCATGTCCTCGCTGTTGTTGTTGTCGTCGGAGGGGCTGGAGATGCGGCTGGCGAACACCTCCTTGTCCAGGAACACGATGGTTTCCATGCGCCGGCGCCGCGCCCGCCGCCGCTTGAACCTGGGCGGGTCCTTCAGCCCGCTGCCAGCCTTGCTCACGGCCTCCTGGTGGAGGAGTCTCTTGATGGTGCCTCGGATGGCGATGCGAGCCAGGTCCTGCAGGCTGCGAACGGCCACGGGGGCTGCAAGCAAACGGAACCGTGAGCAGACGCGCAGAAACTCCCCCAGAAGCACTCCCAGCAAAAGTTCTGTTTGTTCAGATTAAATCAGGCCATCTGAATTCCCTGCTGGGATTACACAAACAGCTCTATTCAGCTCCTGTCAACTCGGATAAACTGTGTTGCAACTTTCTAAACAAAATTTAATTGTGGGTTTCTCTCATTAAAAAATTTCCTGCCTTGATTTCAAGTTCTCAGTTATTCTAAGATGCACGTCTTAAAGATTCCATGAATGCAGACTTAGTGATGGGAGCTGTGACTGTTTAATGGCTTAGAATAAGGTATTTTCCTGTGGTAGATAACTAGACCTGAAGTCTGTTTAATTCTTCCATAAAATGATTTTTCTATTTTACAGCTTCTTCAGCTTTGCCAAGATCTGCACTTATAAAACACAAGTACTATTTATGCTCTTCAAAAACTGCTTCAGACTTCGTGGGTGAAGACAGGCTGGAGACCATTTTGTAGAAGTAATTATAGAAACATTACAGTAAGTTACTGTATTAAAATGCCTCCCACATTAATGGCTTGGAAGACTATT
Organism: Buphagus erythrorhynchus; assembly: GCA_013400855.1. Lineage (NCBI taxonomy): Eukaryota > Metazoa > Chordata > Aves > Passeriformes > Sturnidae > Buphagus > Buphagus erythrorhynchus. Next base: position 57,606 of record VZTT01061059.1, read on the forward strand.
GTGTCTTCTGCACTTATTTGCTGCCAGCCTAGAAATGCAGCAAAAATTAAAAAAAAATGTATAGATGCACACATGTCCATGAATTAAATGAATTACAACTGACACAAAAAGTCCCTGTCCTCTGCCAACAACTGAGAACAATGAAAGAAGCATAAAATAATACATGTAATTTATGGGCAGGTCTCACTACAAAGTGAGAACATGCTGGAACATGCACTTATTGGACTTTCTAGCATGCTGTGGATTGTTTCCTGAGCTCCTCTCTGCTATGCAGACACCTTTCCAGGTTAAGAGCAAAGCCTGACTAATCTCTTTATGAAAGTACCTCTGTCTTCATGTGTTCTTAAGAGGCCTCTTGACACTGAAGTCTTAATCTAAAGATTGGGGCCACTGATATGACCTGCATTTTAAACAGCTAGCTAAGAACTGCATAACTTGTATCCCTCAAGCATTCCAGGTTTAGGATCATTCTGGATTGCTGGGGGTGAGAGTCTTTGAGTAGCTATAACAGTTGTTCACAGGTACTGCTTGTGTATTTTCCTCTCCTTGTGGCACAGTGCCTGAGAACCATGAGAGGATTCAATCATTCAGGACTGGAACAGAATGTGCAAAAACGAGGATAAAACACCCTGCAAAGTTCAGGTACAACTCCACAAGAAATCCTTTGTGTTTAGAATGATGGCCCAGTGGAAGGTGCCCCTGTCCACAGCAGGGATATTGGAATGAGATGATCTTTAAGGTCCCTTCCAACCCAGGCCATTCTGTGTCTGTGATTTAGAATCTATTTCATCCAACTCCAATGCGTGCACAAGACAGACAACTGTTCAGAAAAAGGAATTTTCCTTGAAATGATTCCCAGGGATGTTACAGCTCACAGCCAAGGAGCAGAAGGAACCTCCCCCATGCTCAGGAATGTCTGTACTCACGCAAGTGAACGAGCCTTGATTTTCCTGAATCTGCGTGGTTTGGCTGAATCAAAGGAGCAAAAGAAACAGCAAGAATCTTCTTCGTCTCCCAGGCAGAAGGACCAACCCGAGTTATCTTAGTCAACTGAAGCAAAACAAGGAGATTATTGTCCATTGTGGGAACTACAGTGAGATTTTTGAACAAAAAAAAATGAAAAAATGACTTTTCTGCCTGGACAAGCTGAAGTACTGGAAGCCGCAACAGTAAGAGGTGATAAGGAGAAACAGTGTTGGTTTTTGGAAAAAAAATTGGGAACTCCTTACAGGATTAGCCCCAGTAACTTCATCTACTGGAACAGAGCATGGGCACTGGTAATTTAGGTCACTCTGCTTGCCAGATCTTCCTCCAGGCTGGACCAGAGCAGCTGTGTCTGACCTCTGGGAGAACTCCTGAGTCACCACAAACACTCGCTCCTGAAAAGGTCTGCAGATCAAATCTCCCACCCCAGCCCACTGCACAGCCTCTTACTGGGAAGAAACCCTGCACCCTGCTCCTCTCACGTTCCCTGACAGAGGTAAAAGGTCAGGCACTTAACCCACTTTTTATAAAAAGAATCTACTGACACTTGTTAAATAGAGACGTCCTGCATGCTCTTTCAAGAGCCAGTCAGGTTGCAAAAAGTTGTGTTTTGCCATTAAGCACAACACTAAATTATATAATTAAACAAAGCTTTGCTCACATTTTCTGCAGTATGTGAAGTAAATTGCAATTAACAATAGATTGCAATATATGGAAGACTGCAGAACTACAAATTTCTTAAATATTAGGAATGTGCAGAGTTCAGTTTTCAGTAATAGTGAAAACTGGTGCACTTAATTCTTTCTTCAGCCTGCTATAAGGGCAAGATAAAGGGACAGCTACTGACTAAACCAAGATCAGAATTAAGAACAAGTGAAATATAAGTAAAAAGGCATTCAACCTTCTCTTCTAGAGGCATGACAAGAATTCCCCCAACTTTCAAGAGGCTCTTCATGTAGTCCTCGTGCTCCTTCTGGACCCCAGCACCACAGTAGACACGGTCATACTGAGTGCAGTCTGGAGAAATCTCTAAACAATTGCCAATGACAAAGGATGGCTCACAAAATTCAAACCTGAAAGTGAAAAATTACCTGTATTAGACAAGAATACGACAATTTATCAAAATTAATTATTTTCACAATTCTGGAAAAATTGGACTATGGAAAACACTTGAAAAAATCCACAGTTTTACAGGATTTCTTCTCCAAAGCCCATCTATTCCAGACATTATTGTAACAGACCACAGCTAGATGTTTCAAAACCACAGAACAATGAGGTCAGAATTCATGGATTAAAATCTCCAAAGGATAAGGATACATAATTTCACACTTGAGCTGCAGATAGCTCTTGAGAACGAGCTATTTTTAGTCACCTGATGCTGACTCAGTTGCAATATGCAAATATAAATATTAGACCTGTGCTTCCAAATGTCAAGGTCTTTTAAGGACTGCACCTGGGTTTATTTTTGCATTTTCAAAAGCTTTTAACTGGTTTTCAGATGTGGGGAATTACCACCTGATGATACAGAAGTAAACTGTGCTGAAGCCAATGGAAGTTTTGCCATCAGCTTCAAAAGAACTGTGATTTCACCCTTCATAAAAATGACTTTTTGCCTACAGCATTTCTGACTCAGTTTAAAAGAAAAATTAGTGATTCTTTGATGCCTGTGGTTTTCTTACAAGCTCCAAAACTCCCTAAGTTTTAAGCCCTATGTTTAAAGGCTGATTTTGGTAGAAGTTGTTCAACACATCCATTCTTTTACTGGTATCTTGAGTGGCAGCTCAGCACAGCACCTATTTATTCCTAAATGCTTCCTGGAGCTTTCTGGGTTTGCAAAGAGTGCTGGACATTCAGAGCAGCCAGAGAACAGTTCCTGCACACACTGTTCCAGGAGCACAACCCAGCAGACATCACTCAGCAATGCCAATTTTCCAGGCATGTTGATTTCTGAATCCAGCTTGCTTTTGCTCCATAGCTGTATTTGTCTGGAGAGAGAAGAAAGTCTTCCTTAAAACATCTTCTCAAACAATAGCAACGTGACTGAAAAAACCCTGCTGAGCACCATCCATGCCAGAAACTTTCAGTCTTCTGCAGAAAATACAGCTCCCTCCTCAGCAGCTTCCCAGGGCAGCAGGAACAGCAAAAGGCTGAGTAGCCTAAAATCCTGCATGTCATGATTTTAATTTTCTTCCTCCCAGGAGAGGAGGATATCAGATGCTTTGCTTCCCTGTTTGAACAAACTGTGAAACAAATCCAAAAATGTGACAGCCACAACTTTTATTGCTGAGGTTACTATTGGCAATGGTTATCAAGCTGGGAAGTTATTACTTGTGACAGCAGCAGAATGGAGGGTCTAAGGAAGAACATAAATCAAATCCCAGGCAGTTTTAGTACCAACTTAATCATCATAAAACTACCTTCATATTTTAAAATGCCATTTTTCCTTCTTCTCAGATAAAACATATTAGGCCACCACAAAAATCAGTTCATAATCTCATCACCATGCAGATCACAAGCACAACCAAGTATTGTTACTTGCAAGTTTTAAGCTGTTACTGCAAGTGCATTGAAAAATAAACAAACTTCCTCAGCTCCCTCTAAGCCCTGCAACATCAGCATTGCTATTAAAAACACTGCAAACATTTCTGAAACTCCCCCACGACACACACAGGCTTCGAAGGTCACACACTGCAGCTCAGCAAGCCTAAGGAGCCTGAATCCTCAGATTACCCTGAATCCAGAGGGGCCACATGGGAGCAAGAACTGCCCTGAGTAAAGCCAAAAGCACAAAATTAATCCCAAGAGGTATTTTGCATTCTTACCTGTCAAAGCTGTCGCTTGTTTTAATAAAAAAGTCCAATTTCTGCTTGGCGTACTCGATCACATCAGAGTGAAGCTCCACACCGTGGTTAACCCCAAAAGGACCTGCAAGTGCAGAACACCAGGGAATGGCAACAGCAACACCACAAAGTCCAGCAGGATCAGAACACTTCGGGTTCCTTCCTCCAGCACATTGTTCCATGAGTGCCAGAGTTGGTGTTTGTGTATGGTCAGCTCTCTCACTGCTACAATGGGATTTGCAGCTCTATACATGCAATTTCTGGCAGCAAAAGAGCCTCTTGTGCACAACTGATTCTGAATCATTTGCTCTTATCTATGCAGGAAACGTCTCTATAGGAGGGAAACACTGATGCCATTGCTGTGAAAGTGACTATCTGGAAAAAAACCCCAATGGCCTGCATGTTTTAGCACATCCATGTTATTTTTATACCCCCTTGCTGATATGCTAAAAATCTCTGCAATTAATCAGAAACAGTCATCATATACTGTACCTCAATTAACAGCAAAAACAAACTGGAAAATACAGAAATTGTTCAGCATTCATGCTTTTAATTCAGAACTGACAGGATAACTTTTGCAAAAAGAACATAAAAGCCCTGGAGTTACATATTGGTATTCTAAGTAATGTCAACAAACCTAGGAGAAAATCACAAATGAGAAATTAGACTTTACCCTGAGAATAAACATCCCAGCAGTTAAAATTCTGGACACTCCCCCAAAATTTAAGTACCCTATAGCCACTTGCTATCTATCCTGACAGCACAACTCTGACTGAAACACTGCAGGGGGAATTTAAATTGTCCAATTACACTTGGATGATTTGGTTTGTGCCACTGTAGATGTGGTCCCAAATCAGTTGTGCTGCACTAACGTGTTTTCCAGAGAATATTCTCATCTGTGTTGGGTAGTTAAGAGTCAAAAGTGGATCTCAAACATGTCTCAGTCCAGTCAGGACTGTGAACACAAACCAGGCACAGAGCAGGTATAGTCACAGCTTTCTGTGGACTTGCTCAGTCCCAGTTTCAACTCTGTACTGCAGATCCAGATCTGATCTGCTTAAGAGGAAACAAACCAAGGTTTGTGTCCAGACCTGCAGGAATCCACCACAGCCACCTCTGGAACTACACTGCTGCCTGTTCTGATCTGCCACAGGTGATCCCACCCAGTTCCAGAGAGAAGGTTGTGAGAATCCTGATAAATTGCCGAGCTGGATTAATGCATTCTTTACCTTCCCAGCTACTTTTTTAGCTCCATTAGAGGAGGAATGCCTCATCCCCAATTTCAAAATCTGTTTTTAAAGCTCTAACAAAACAGTTAACGTGACTGAAGAGGTATTTACCCAGAATGAGTCCAACCATGGAACTCAGGTAACCAGTGCCACTGCCAAGGTTCAGAAACGACAGCCCTGGCTGCAGGTCCAAAGCTTCCATCACCTCTGAGTAAATGCACGGTGCTGAGAGATGAATATTTCCATGCTTCCATGCCAAGTCCTTGTAGGCATTGTCTTTGAACTCCTCCAGGTAGTAATCTGCTCGATCAATGGCTCGGAATGCCTGCTCCACCAGCTCTGTCCTGATGTACTGCGCCTCCTTCAGGTTATCAATTAACTCATCGTTATCTTCTCCCGCACTCACTGCGCCTCCCATCTTCAGCAGCCTCCTATAAACACTGAAAGTGAAATAACAACAAAGCAAGGTGAGGTACAGGACATGCACTTCCAACACTAAATTATGCTGCTGGACATGGAGTACTTTGAGAGAGGTCTTTATGTACTCCAAGGGCCACAAGCTCCAGAAAAAACTCACGCCAGACAATGGAAAACAAAATGTGGCAGATCTGGCATCCAGTACCTGACACCACTGGGGAAAAAAAAAATCACAATAGGCAATTTCAATGTGCAAAGCCTGTCTTCAAACTCTCCCACCGTTTTACCAGCACATCAGCTTTTCCACTGAACCCTTTTATATAAAGGATTATTCCAGCTCCTGTGCTTAGGGGTCATTTTTCACTGCAATTCCAAACAACAGGGCAAGTTTGGGCTGTCTGTCAGAGCTCCTGCCACACACAACTTTCTACCTCTAACAGCACCAATGGCAACTGAAGAGACTACAACACAGCAAGAAAATCCAGAAAAATCTCAAATTGCATTTCCTTTGAACGTGCATCAGGATGTTGATTGCACAGAGGTTCAAAAATACCAACAAAACTCTGACCTGTTAACCTTGCTTACTTTGGCAAATGCACTTTAGCAAATGCACTTTCACACAGCTCATCTCCAGAGCACGAGCCACCACCATTAGTAAAGCACTTAATGACACAGACAGCAGCTCCAGAGAGAATTCCCACTGCATCCTCCAGGTTTTAAAGGAAAACATATAGGGGAACAAAATCACTCAGAATTAACCTGGCTTCTTGTCCCTTTCTCATATCTTAACGGGAAAAAAAAAAATCCTTTCCAGAAAGCACAAAAAAAAGTGTTTATTTACAATGCCTTTCCCTGCTCACAGTAATAATGAAACAGCAGCTTTGGAGCTCGTTCCTGGGATCAGAAGATCTGCCTACAGCGAGATTGTTAGGGTTTATTTGTTACATTCAGCCAGAGCAAATTATACACTTTCATTTTCTGAGGAAACAAAGCAAAGCTACAGACTCCAAGGAGATTTCACAGTTGTTCAAATAACACATCATTCTGATTACCTGTAGAGGCACACAAAACAGGACATACTTAGGCAGGGAACTCGAGCCAGCTCTTAATCCATTCATGTCTCAAACACATCAATCCAGTTCAACACCATTAATAACACTTGGAATAAAATGCCACCCTCCTCTTTCCACACTTACTCCTTCATTTTCTCTACAAAAAATGACTCTGTTTAATTACTTCACACTGGAAACACATCATGTTGAAGGCTCAAGTGGGTTAATCTACGAATTATTTCCCCCCCCACCCTTATGTACAAAAAACCTAATTGCATTTGCAACATAGGGCTGCCTGTATCTTTGGGCTTTTATTTAATATTCCACATTAAAATACTCTCTTCACGGAGGATCTCTGATTCCCTTCACTTTCTTTTACATATTTTTGTTCTTAGGCTTCCTTCATTCTTTCACTCTTTTTGCTATTCAAATTTTTTTTTTTTAAATCTACGGTTTTAGATTTAAAGCATGAATAGGAAGTTGTGCCTTTAACAGTGCTCCACTTTGGATCCCCAACAAATTCCTGCTGATGTACACAAGCCCCACTGGGACAGCTGGTCTGACCTGGTTTTAGCTCAGCTCCATGGACAACAAGGGCTCTTCCATGTTCTACAGCAAACAACAACAACCACCACAGCTGGCTGAGGCATTGTTATAATGGGGTCACGGAATATCCGCGCTGTGACAGGTGTCAGTCACTGCTGAAATCATCACTCTCACAGAACATCCATTTACTCCCAGTAAAAGGCATGTTTTATAGGCAGAACTTAAAACTCTGACATTCAAACTCCTCTCTTCATGTGAGCCCACATCTTCGCTTAACTTGGTGGGAAATGGGAACCAAGCAGGGCTTATTTTTATTCAACTTTTCAAAACAAAACTCTCTCCCTCCGCAGCAGTCCGTGGCTGCGTTTTCCTCACTCCTGAGGCAAAACAGAGATTTCCCCAAATCTGAGCAGGGACAAAGTCCACACGCACAAATTCAGACGGCTGCCCAAAACAGAGCCATCAAAGGGGTTGAAACATCTCCTGGTTGCCATCTTCCCCTTTGATAAAAACAAACCAGAGCACAAAGCAAGCGACCCTGGGGCTGGAGCGGCTCCTGCCCCTCACAGCAGCACGGCCCGGCGCTCGGGGCAGGCTGGGGACCGGGCACAGGGCACAGAAATGCGGGGTCTCACCCGCAGCAGATCTCCAGGGCAATGCCTGCCCGGGCACAGTGCTGGCAGCGGTAAAGGGGAGGTTGGTAAAGGGGAGCTTATTCCGTGATTGAAGACAAAAGCGGTACCTCAACGGATGGCTCGGCTCCGTTCGGCTCCCGTTCGGCTCGGCTCGCTTCCGTTCGGCCCGTTTCGGTTCGCCTCGGCTCCGTTCGGTTCGGTTCGGCCCGTTTCGGTTCGCCTCGGCTCCGTTCGGTTCGGTTCGGCCCGTTTCGGTTCGCCTCGGCTCGGTTCGGTTCGGTTCAGTTCGGTTCGGTTCGGTTCGGCTCAGGCCGGCGCGTTCGGGCTGTAAACACTGTCCAGCTGAGCACTGACCGCAGCACTGCGCATGCGCGGAGCGCACCACCGCCGCGGGAGGGGGGACAAGGGAGCGCACCACTGCTGCCCGGAGGGGGGCGCAGTCTGGGCCGTACCACGCAGAGCCGGCGCGGGGGGCAGGACTGTACCACGGCTGGTTCCGGGAGGGGAGTCCTGGGGATGGAGCCGGCTGGAATTGGCTCCATCAGATACGGGGAAAACTTCCAGCAGCTTCTCCCAGAACCACCCTGCTACCAAAACCTTGCCCTGCACACTCAGTGTAACGCACCAGGACCAGACTCAGGCTGTGACTCTCGTTTCTGCCATCGCACAGCTCCTGGACACGTCCCCATCCCAGCGTGGATGCCTTTCCCCATTCCCAGACTCTCTGCCCTTCCCGAAGTCCTTGTTCCCAGCACGAGGCTTCATCTCCACAGCCGCTCCTCCAGCTCATGGCCCAGCTGTCCCGCTGTCCCTGCTGCCCTGCGGTGGCGCTGTGCCAGCAGCGCCTTGTCCCGGCTCCGGTGGGGCGGGATCGGCATCCCGGGATGCGGAGGGATGCGGGGAGCGAGGGAGCGGGGACATGCCTGGGAGCTGCGGGCACAGACACGGGAGCCGAACCTCCTGAGCGAGGCCTGGCCAGCACCAGGTGTTCTGCTACCATCAGTCAGGCTTGGGGAAAAAATCATGGGAACACAAGGAAAAAAAAAAAAAAAAAAGTGGTGATATTCTTCATTTTGAGCTGATGAACACCCAGTTTGAGTCACATGCTAGGATTTTTTTTTTCCCCCTGCAACCATAAATGCCAGATGTGAATTTACTGAGGAATAATGAGATGCAAATTCACATGATTCTAGGGGCTGGGGCTTGAAGGAAACGTGGAATATTGTGAAACTTCACAGTATCTGATATGCCATTCTTGTCGTGAGGGATCCCTGACCCATAACTGAGCGTTAGGCCATGAATTTTAATTTTACACACCCATGTGAGCTCCTTCAGTGACCTGGGGAAAAGGTGTCTCCTGTCACCTGTCCAATACAGAGAAATTATCCTCTAAAAGTGTGTGTTTGTTTTCGTGACCCACCCAGCATCGACTGATGCTGCAGATGAAATAAAA